>JASANB010007417.1:0-25936 GCA_030248155.1 Sabatieria punctata | reverse complement strand
AAAATTTTGGGGGAGGGGGTGGGCACTAAAAAACGCTCAAAAATCGAAAAAATCGCAATTTTTTGGCTAAAAATTGCCAAAAATCGCTAATTTGGGCTGAAATACAGCTAAAAAGTGCTGCTTTGCAGGCGATTTTGGCAATTTTTGTGTGTGAAATTGTAAAAAATTGCAAAAATTTGCTCGAAAATTTACTTGCCAGAAAAATCGGAGGGGGGGGTCGGTGAAATCGTTTCGGGGGGGGGGGGTCTGGCCTGTTTCGGGTGGGGGGCAGACCCCCCAGACCCCCCCTGTTACATGTATGGTTTATACCGAAACTGCCTGAACAAGTGTGTACCGGTTTTTTTCGAAAATAAGCCCGTCTGTGCTTTTTCTTTAGGTTTACCTTTCCGCTTATTTTTGGTTTCAATATTTTGTATGTCTGGAGGCCATACATGTAACATGTCATCCGCCGATGTGGGAGGGGGGTTGGGGTGGGGTCTGGCGCCGGCCGGGGGGTCTGAGCAAAATTTTTGGAGGGGGTAGGGCACTAAAAACGTTCAAAAATCGAAAAAAATCGCAAGTTTTGGGCTAAAAATCGCTAATTTGGGCTGAAATACAGCTAAAAAGTGCTGTTTTGCAGCCGATTTTGGCATTTTTGTGTCTGAAATTGTAAAAAAATTGCAAAAATTTGCTCAAAAATTCACTTGCCAGAAAAATCAGAGGGGGGTCGGCGAAATTGTCTCGGGGGGGGGGGGGTCCCATCCGGGGGGTCTGGCCTAAGTCGGGTGGGGGGCAGGCCCCCAGACCCCCTGTTACATGTATGCTGGAGGCCCTAAATTTGTAGTAGTTTTGGTATGCGAAATGCATGAAAACAAGCAGAAATGATTGCTTAAAACAAGGTAAATAGAGGAAATAATCAAAACAGTAGGTGCAGAATGCAATGCTATTTGCGCAGTCACAATTTATTGCTAAACACCATTGAACGATTGCATTTTGCTCTGTTCTGTTGCGTTTGACGGGAAAATCAAGTTTCCATGAGGCCAAGGGCTTATCTTTGGTTTCAAGGCGTTAGTGGAAAAAACGCTATTACCTAAAACAAGTCGATTGGCTTATTTACGAAAAAAACCCGGTACCCAAATACCAAAAGAGAACAACTTTTAGCAACTGAGGATCCGGATGAAGAACAAACAGGCGACACTCCTCCGCGTGCCAAAAAGACCAAAAGGCCGAAAGTAATTCTATGCAGTCTACTTTTATCTATGCATGGGCTAGCATTTCGGCTGAGGGGGTAGTAAATAATGTACTAAATGCTGAGGGGAGGGGCTAATGGGGGTTGTGAGGTTGATAAGATGTTTTACAAAAATCTGGCAAGTCTTTTCTTAAAATAATCTATTCAAAGGTCATTTACACCTAATCCAAAGTGCTTTTATTATAATTTTCTATACAAAATTCTTCCAAAAAATTCCTGATAGAGCAAAGCCGACCTGACAGGGGGTTAGATCAGTACCCGAGGGTGTCAGTCCCCTTCGCCGATGTCTACTTATATTGATTAGCAGTAATTAACTAGTGTTCTGCACTTACAGGCCTCAAAGCCGACCATAGAGATAAACGAGAGAAACATCAATATCACTTCGGCTGATGTGGAATACGAGGTAAAGTCAGACAGTTAATTAGTTACGTTTATCCAACACCATTATGCAATACTGAACCAACGGACCAGAGGTAGGGCTACAAATCCTGCCCATGAGACGCTTAGTAATGTCCAAGTTTTGGACATTTTGACTGTGCGACAATTAACAATTTCAGAATTTTGTGAAAAGAATATAGAAAATGAATAGGTCGACTAGAATCATCTAAGCCTGGAGCTCTAGCTAAACTGCTTTTGACAGCTTTTTGGAGGGTCGGTGATGTTGTTGGTCTTCCTTTTTGACCAAAATAGAAGGATCCATTGAGAGTCTGCGGGTGCTGACCGAGTCCGGTTCGCTGCTGCTCTCCGGCAGATTCAGCATGTTGGCCTTAGCTGCCCGCTCTGAAAGTTAATTAGTTAATTAATTAACATATTAAGAGTCGGTCTCTGAACCGATCGAGTCTCAGTATTCAGACCCCAAAATTGAAACTTTAGGCTAGAGAGCTGTATGTTGGTACACTAATACATACTTATGAGTTGTATTTGGGCCCCAAAGGATTAGTGGATTTGACGCTCCAATCCCGAGATACAGCCTTCTGAAAATCGGCCTGCTTAACTATGGGACCAAAATTTCAAACTCGAATTTCTAACCTACCAGCTGGAGTTTGAAGATAAAAATTTGGGTTTTTGCGTAACTTTTGGAGTACTTTAAGAATCTGCAGTCCAATTTTGTTTTGGAAGAAAAAAAATTTTTTTCGACCTCTTTGGTGGGCCATAACTCGGCTGCAACCCCCCCTAGAGGCGCTTTTTTATTTCATAACTTTGTAGTGCTTTTTATAAGCTTCATTTTGGTATAGAATATGGTACGATTGCTGGTGGCCAATCCAGTGAAAATTGGCCTCAAATGTCACGAACTCGAAAAATTCGCATGTTTCACTATAGACATAATTTTCCAAATCGAATTTCTGACTTAATGAACGGAGTTGAGTTGTGAAAATTTGGGTTTCCAGAGTACTTTCAGTGTGCTTTCGGAATATTTAGTGGATTTAGAATTTCGAGGAAAAAAATTTTTTTTCGCCCTCTTTGGTGGGCCATAACTCGGCTGCAACCCCCCTAGAGGCGCTTTTTTATTTCATAACTTTGTAGTGCTTTTTATAAGCTTCATTTTGGTATAGAATATGGTAAGATTGCTGGTGGCCAATCTGGTGAAAATTGGCCTCAAATGTCACGAACTCGAAAAATTCGCATGTTTCACTATAGACATAATTTTCCAAATCGAATTTCTGACTTAATGAACGGAGTTGAGCTGTGAAAATTTGGGTTTCCAGAGTACTTTCAGTGTGCTTTCGGAATATTTAGTGGATTTAGAATTTCGAAGAAAAAAATTTTTTTCGACCTCTTTGGCGGGCCATAACTCGGCTGGAACCCCCTAGAGGCGCTTTTTTACTTGATAATTTTGTAGCGCTTTTCATAAGCTCCATTTTTATATAGAATATGGTACGATTGCTGGTGGCCAATCCAGTGAAAATTGGCCTCAAATGTTGAGAACTCATAAAAATCTGGTCTTCCAAATGAGGGAATTTTCGAGTTTGTAACCTATGAGGCCAATTTTAACTGGATTGGCCACGAGCAATCGTACCATATTCTATACCAAAATGAAGCTTATAAAAAGCGCTACAAAGTTATGAAATAAAAAAGCGCCTCTAGGGGGGATTCCAGCCGAGTTATGGCCCGCCAAAGAGGTCGAAAAAAAATTTTTTTCCTCGAAATTCTAAATCCACTAAATATTCCGAAAGCACACTGAAAGTACTCTGGAAACCCAAATTTTCACAACTCAACTCCGTTCATTAAGTCAGAAATTCGATTTGGAAAATTATGTCTATAGTGAAACAAGCGAATTTTTCGAGTTCGTGACATTTGAGGCCAATTTTCACTGAATTGGCCACCAGCAATCGTACCATATTCTATACCAAAATGAAGCTTATAAAAAGCACTACAAAGTTATGAAATAAAAAAGCGCCTCTAGGGGGGGTTGCAGCCGAGTTATGGCCCACCAAAGAGGTCGAAAAAAATTTTTTTTCTTCCAAAACAAAATTGGACTGCAGATTCTTAAAGTACTCCAAAAGTTACGCAAAAACCAAAATTTTTATCTTCAAACTCTAGCTGGTAGGTTAGAAATTCGAGTTTGAAATTTTGGTCCCATAGTTAAGCAGGCCGATTTTCAGAAGGCTGTATCTCGGGATTGGAGCGTCAAATCCACTAATGCTTTGGGGCCGAAAGACAACTCATAAGTATGCATTAGTGTACCAACTTACAGCTCTCTAGCCCAAAGTTTCAATTTTGGGGTCTGAATAGGGCAAAGGGCCAAGACTCGATCAGTTTAGAGACTGACTCTTAATGGTGTTGTCATAATTAATATCATGCAACCCGTGTACGGATCCTCTGGTAAGCATTTGTAGGCTATTTACGACTGCAAATCTTACCTTTTCTTTTTTTTCTTAAAACGCTTTTCTTGCGTTTTTGAAAACTGATCTGCTTTATCATGAAGATATGCTGTTTCCTGTTTTGCATGTATCCTTATTACACTGATTTCAATTAATGACTTCAGCGCTCAAAACACCTTCAGGCATAGACAGATGATTTAACAAACCGAGTACCCACAAATAGTTTGCACTCACTGACCATACATGTAACAGGCCATCTGCCTAAGAGGGTCTGGCGCCGGCTGGGGGTCTGAGCCCAAATTTTGGGAGGGGAGTTGGTTGGGCACTAAAAAATGCTGAAAAATCGAAAAGATCGCTATTTTTGGGCTATAAATCGTCAAAAATCGCTAATTTGGGCTGAAATACAGCTAAAGTGCTGTTTTACAGACCATTTGGGCAATTTTTGTGTCTGATCGCAAAAATTTGTTCAAAAAATTACTTCGGAGGGGGTCGGAAAAATCGTCTCGGGGGCAGAACCCCGGACCCCCTGTTACATGTATGTCACTGACACTCATGCTATTCTGACATTAACAGAACGGCGCACCTCAGAAAGCCAATTCTTGCACGAGTATCAAGACAATTTACGCACAGAAGCTGTTCAGAATTGTTCCAGTACAAGAGGCAGTAGTACCTTCGGAGTTGGTGGACCAGTAGAAGCAGGTTCGGTCGTTCAACAGGCCCATCCGCGCCATTCCCATTCCCATCGCTTGTTCTTTCTTTTGTTTCGCCTCCTCTGCCGACATTTCTCTAGCCTTTGCGTCATCGTCAGAAGCCGGTTGCGACATGTTTGCGCCGGCCTATCCGGGAGAGCAAACTAACTGCCTCTCGCAGAAAGTTAATTTCACGGTCTCCATGTCAACGTCAAAAGCTTTGATTGCTCCGATTTTACGCCTTGCTGCCGGTCCGGTCCGTTTATTAACTTTGCCGCGCTCCCTAATGTAGATCTTACACAAATCGTCTGCTGCCGCCAACTACAGCTTTGAAATTTTTAATGCACATCTTACGCTTGACCGACAACGCGCCAGGCACCATACATACACACAACAGGGCCACACCGGCCTCTGGTAGAGGGGATCTTCCGTCTGGCGTCCAGGGATTTCGTGCACAGTTGGATCCAAAATTTCAAGACGCTCCAAAACGCCTGGAGAACGTTTTTTTTGTAAGGAGGCGAAAAATCGCTATTTTAATCTGCCAGATAGAGTTTTAGAGCCAAAAACAAGCAAAAAATGACAAACATTGCTTGAAACAACACCAATTTCTCTTAGATATCAGATGTGGAAACGCCAAATCCAGTTATGAACTGGATTTTTAAGCGGATTTTTAGCTAAAAATTAGTGATTTCTGAGCCAGTTTGTTAGTACTTGTATTTTTGGGTAGGGCTGAGGGAGTTGGTGTTCTCAGCTACTGGTAACCCCTAAACCATGCATGGGCCGGGGGTAAGGGGGTATACCCCTCTCCCTCGGGCGGCCATACCCCCTCCCCCACCCTCCCCCTCCAGGAGGGAGGAAATTTTCGCTTATTTAAGGCAAAATAGGCGTTTTTTTTGCCTTTTTTCGGGGGGACCTCCCTGAGGTCTCCAGACCCCCCTACCCCCCTCCGGATTTTTCCGGCCCATGTATACCCTAAACCCCCTTTGTATATGTATGCCAGTGCCACGCACCCCTTCATACCTTAATAATCAACAAGAGAAGTTGACAGCACTCCTGTGCAAATCACATCTCTTCTCGCAAATAATTTGTAGTAATGATGTATGCAAATGAAATGAACTTAATATTACAATTTTTAGTAGTACTGGGCAATCTAGCATTAAACAGTCCTCCTGTCTGTACTGTTATGACATGCAGACATGACAGAAGAAGGCTTTACGAAAATTTTTTTAGTATGTAAGGCTGGATCCAATGTGCTCCTCAGGTTACAAATCACATAACAGCCAAACTACTGATCAGACTGTTCACTGTGTTCTTTGAACGAAGTTTTGCATTCCATATCCAGTCCAGTTTCTCCCTCCTCCATACTTTCCTGTTGCCGGCGAATGATCACATCTCGTTGTTCTTCTGCAATGCTCACAAATCATTCATTAATAAAAGTAACACTCACCGATCGACTCAGTCTTCTGGCGTGTGTAGTCGAACTTTCGGTCGCTGTAGGCCGGGTCCCAGCCTGCCATGCGGATGGTTTTCTCTTGCAGCTTAACGAATTCTTTATCGCTTAGAGGCTCTTTTACTCTATCTTTCTTCTCCACCTCGTCTGACATGTTGAGACTGCTTGTAAATGGTCTGGGCTAGCTGACTCTTTTTGCTTTACATTTCTCAGAACTAAAAGCAGGTGCATTTGGGCTTCAGCTATTGTTCTGCATTGAGACACACTCACGCGATCGGCCTTGCTCTTCCTACCTATCGGTACAAGTAATGCAGTTGGAGAAAGTAGGTCAGCTTTGTTGCCTTCAATTAGCATTAGCTAGCAACCTACTGACATCATGGAAGATGTTATGCAAGCGAGCTGGAGAAATCCATAGTCTAGACTGGATGGCATCTAGTGAGGGATATGTGCACGATGTTGATCAATGGTTCACTTGAGTTTTTGTGTCACCCAGATTCTAATCCACCTGGACCTAACAACAGAGAATTTTAATCACAAATACACTAACAAAAGAACTGTGTCTACAGTCTGAATAAATAACGGCGAATCTAAGCATATCTGGGTTCTGCTTTACTGAGTAAGCAGGATTCCCTCCGATTTTTCTATCAAGCATTTTTGCTCCATTTTTTCAGAACAGTAAGGTATCCAAGTAGGGTAAGTGTAGTGTAGGTAGGTACACCTTTTTTGGTAGAGATAAAAAGAAAAAACCTGTCAAAAATAAGAGAAAAGGAAAATTAAGAATTCTTTACTAAAGGTGTCTAAATAGACCATGGTGTCTCTTTTCACGCCGTGGCTTGGAATATCAAATTCCGAGTCTGCCCGGATAACATTTTGGGCCGGACGACCTGACCTGTTTCAGGAGAGCTACAATCGCCGAAAAATCTTGCAAAATCACTTGTGCGAGAACTACGTACAGTACAGTACAGTACGTACAAAAGAAACATTTCTAATGACCCAACAAACCTAAACATAAAACAGATTTTAAGTAAAGCTTGTTTTGGCTAAAGTGCAACCTAGATTTTAAAATATAACCCAACCCATGGGCAGGCTACAACCGGAACAACCCAGAGAAAATTCTCTGCCGGGCGACCTATGCAGGGCTCTCTAATGATGACCAGAATGCGTTTTCAATCATTTTTGAAAGTCAATTTTTCTAAATTATCTCGCTCTTGTTGGTCAGAATCCCAACCAGGCCTCCTCATATTACTAAAACAGTTAATTTTAAGCTAAGAATTCCTTTCAAATGCGTTTTTGAAGGCTAATTTCTCAAAATTCCCCTATAAGACAAAAGCCACGTCATCATTGGCCGAACCCCTCTTGTCACCGGTTGTCATCATTTGGCAAACCCTCCGACATAACCGATGACTTCATTTTTGCACAGCCCCTAAGTGGTGTAGTATGCAAATTTAGGACGACGCACTGTTCCGCAAAATCTGTTCGCAGTTCGACGAGGGCGGCTTAACGGGTCTGTTGCTGAATCAAGTGCGCAGCGTGAGTGACGGAGGGCAGTTGATGTTGCACGCGCTCAGCAAACCCGCTCAGGATGAAGTGGCCCCACTGGAAAGTGACCTGGCACAACGCCAGAATCTGCTAGGTACCATTCGTTAGTGACCATATTTGAGTAAGCTGATTAGTATTACATTATTCAGCTTTGTTGGAGTCTATTTCGGCCGGACCGATCGAAATCTGCCCGTCGCTGTCGGAGTTCGAATTCACTAAGTGGACTCCGACGCAGCAAAAGGACTCGGTAGAGTTTTTATTTTAATGAAATATACTTAGTAACAAATTTTATTCTTATTAAAGTAGATATCTGTCATCGGTTTCGTATCTGTTCTATTCGCCTATCAAGTTGGTTGAAATATTAACACATGCAAATAGCCTCTGAATATGCACCCTCGAAAGTTTAGCCCAGTCTGTTATTTCAAACACTAGTTACCCACTGCACATTTTCACTTTGACATGGACACGTGCAATAAGTGCATAACTACCGGCCGAACTGGCTCAAATTTAGAGAGTAAAAATTCTGAGTCTTCCGGTCAACGCAAAAGTTGCAGCAATACCAAACCGATGATAGATACGTAGCTTTCAGAGATTTCTGAGCCAGTTTCTTAGTACTGGAGGCGCTACTAACTAGTAGCTGTATTTTGGGGAAGCGGCTGAGGGCTCTGCCCTTTCTAGCTAGGGGAACAACCAAACCTCCTTAGCAGATGTGTGGGCCACCGATACCGTCCACAATCATACATGGGCCGGAAAAATGGGTTGGGGGTAGTCAAAATCCGAAAATTTGGGGGTGGGCCTGCCGGTTTGGGGGGGGTCGCGGCGATTTTGGTGGGTGGGGTCAGGAACAAAAGTCGGCTTCAGGTGGGTGGGTGGGGTCGTTTGGGGGGGTCGAGCCCAAGTGGGGGGGTGGGCAACCCCCCCCCCCCCAGACCCCCCCGGCCCATGTATGTCCACAATTGCTGTCTGTGTAACGGTGAGAGCTGTTGGTGTTGCAGAAATGTCGGGATGATGACGAGATGTTGGCTGAGGCAACCGGCGGCAGTCCGCAAAGGCCCAGTGCCTACCAGTTTACGGTACGTTTTGTCTGCATTATTACAAGCTATGTGTGTGTAGTTCGTACGTGTAACAGAGAAGTGTAACTTTCTGTCCATTCGGACTAGGAGTAGCCAACTGCTATAGAGCAGGAACAGGAGACAACACAACCTCTTTAAACAACAACCCTCCCCTTTGCTGTCGGTGTGTGCAAGACAGCTAATTTTTGTTTCCCAATTATCTACTAATCTGACTTTCGATTACCTTGGTTGGGCTTTGTATAAACTACTTCCCATCGCCTCGACAGGTTTCCAACCTACAAACAACCGCCGTGACTCAAGGCAGCCAGTTAAGCACTGAACCAACGATGCTACAAAGTTCTTTTCAAACCAATCTAAATTTAGCGAAAAATAAGCCAGAAAACCATGATTGTAGTCAAAATTGGACTTTTTGGCTTACCATTCCCTCAACCCCTCAGCTGCAACTACCCCTAAGGATTCAAAACTTCACCAGGCTTAAATGCTACGAAGCAGGACTATTAGGCGACGCCGATTAGGCGATGCCGATTAGGCGATTTAGGCGACGGTACTGTTAGACGACAGAAAAATTTTTTTCTATAAGTCCGTACGGCAACATGGGTTACCACTAAAACATAGCAGAACAATGCAACCAGCACAACAGCAATTAAAACAAAGCATAACAAAATGGCAAACCAATTTCAAGGACTCATTTAAAAAATAAGTGCAATACCATGGATGGATAAATTCCAACTCACTGAGCACTCATTAGTAGAGTAGAAAACATTTCTGCACATGTAGCCATACATGGGCCGCGGGGGGGGGGGTTCTGGAGGTTTTGCTCACACCTCAACTGGGCTCTACCCCCCCCTAACGATCCCACCCACCCACCTGAAGGCGACTGTTGTTACTGACCCCACACACCAAAATCGCCGCGGCCCCCCAACCCGGCAGGCCCACCCCCAATTTTCGGACTTTGACTACCCCAACCCATTTTTCCGGCCCATGTATGCATGTCGCAGAACATTTATAAAGCGCCAGATGGATGGACCCGCCGCATCAAATTCTCGCTGCGAAACTCTGTGAGCTGCTTCCGCAAAGTTATTGGTGCGATCGTCTGCATCCAAAGTGCGTTGATGAACATACTGTAGCAACGCGAAAATGTGTCCGATTCGACGGCCGCTCGCGTGCTCGACGCAAGCTGTGGAATAGGGGAAATCCGATCCGATCCGATCTGGCGGGCGGGCCATACGATGTACAGCCCTACGATCAGACCTGCACGGTCCATTTCGTTACCCCTTATATCGTCATCTCGGACGTTTGCCCTTCTTTCACTGCCAAGCCACTCAAGCGATGCTGTTGGGCGCCAGGTACTAAGAGAGTGCCTGGCGTGGTGACGTCATGGTGCTGACAGCTCCCAACGGCCGCCCGGCGTAACCAAACCGGTATTGGCCTTATTGCTGGTTTCTCAGACGGCTCCTGACGTCGGTGATCTTCCCTCCAACGCGGCATGCTTTTTGGAGCGGCTCTCGGTGCAACGGCAGATCCAGTTGGTTCCCAATTTACCTACTCACTGTAACCAGTTTTCGGTGGCCTGGGTGGAGCGTTGTGCCGACGACCAACTCTTTGCAGCAAGAAACTTGCCGCGCCGAGAGGATGAACCACTACAACCGCTAGGGATGCAGGCGCCGCCGTGACTCAGAGGCAGCGAGCTACCCACTGAGCCAACGACGCGGCGAATAGGGCCAAATGCCAGAATCTTAGTTTAGAAACAGTCAGGGCAGGTGGCTTGTTTAGCTATAAGTTAACGAGTTATGAGAATAACGAGACATGATTTTAGTGCCACTTAGCCATGCATAGTTAAAAATAGCGCATTTAGGCTTACAGCTGAACATGGCTCTTGACCCTTGACTGATTCGGAAGGACCGCCTAATTGGTACAATTATCTATTAATTTTTTTGTCGCCTAATAGTACCATCGCCTAATCGGCGTCGCCTAATAGTACTGTACCGTAAATGCTAGCCCATGTGTGAGAGCCAAGGCGACTGTTTAGGCGGTGCTGGGTGACGAGGACTCGTTCGGGCCTGGAATGCCCGCTGCCCCTTCCACTATGGAGGTGGACGATGTGGAGGATGACAACGGCTCGGATGGAGAAGACGAGGGAGCGAGGATGCGGTAGGTATGCTCTTCTACATAGGCTTTGTGCTTTAGCTACCTCATATGTAAATAGGGCCACCTGAAACTTTAGGTCGATGCTCAGGTTTCTCTCTAAGTTTTACAGTGAAATGTTTTTCGTTAAGCTTAAAGGAAATGAATCAAATCCGCAATCCCCTCCGCTTCGACATACAACCACCATCCGCCATTCTGTGAGGGGCTGGAGTGTCTGGTGTCGGCCGAGGCGTCTGAGCCCAACTTCTAGCGTTGTTCCATACTAAAAACGCTAAAAAAATAGTCAAAAATCGCAATTTTGGGCTACAAATGAATGAATGAATGAATGAATAAATGAATGGATGAATGAATGAATTTCAAACGAACACAACACAAAAGTGGGCGCGGCAGACAGATGATTACGTATTGTTCTTTTGCTGCCGAAATATAGTTCTTTCAATTTGGTTCACAAACATTGGTATTCTACTTATTCTTTTTGTAATCAGACTAGGGAGTTTGAATTGACAACTTGACTAGGTAAATTATTCCATAGCCGGGTGGTTCTGATTGCGAATGAGAACTTTCTACAGTACAGAATATTACATGTATGTATATCACCCTCTTTAATCTAGGCCTAGACCTCCGATTGTATGCTCTTAACGAAAGCACTTTTAGACGATGTCGTGAAATTTTTACTCCGCCGCTCAGGACCCCTACGCCCGCCGAAAGTTTGCGATTTTTTAAAGCCAATTAATAAATTTTACAGTGATTTTTGGTCTTTTCCGGCCTACCGCGACCATTAACCAATTTTGGCTCATTTCGTTCGACTGGGCTCAGCTCAGACTTCGGGTGCTCCTGAAAATTTCTAAACAGGAATAGCGGCGGCCTGAGGGGCCAGCTCCCTTTTTCCCATGTCTCTATAGGTTCAGGCTGAGACTTAGGCTTAAAGTAAGTTAAAGCTGAGGCTTAAGCTTAGAAATAGACTTAGGCTTAGCCGTGTAGGTTCCAGTGTCTCCACTTCTTGACTGACTGACTGACTGACTGACTGACTGACTGACTGACTGACTGACTGACTGACTGACTGACTGACTGTTATAAATCAAGGACAGAGAGTTTAGATAAAGACGTTTGCTTCAGGGTGACAAATCTGGACCGGTTTGGAGAACTGCTGTCGGTTGAACCGTTGGAGTACGGTTACTTTGACCAACGAAAAATGGTCACCTTTAAGGGACCGGCCCATTGGCGGATCCGAAAAAGCACCTCAACCGAAAACGGTACCTTGCCTCTCATTCTCTCTAGGCCACCGTCTAACTCTATTATACACTTGACCGTTCAAAAGTCTATAGTTTTCACCCTACACAAACATTACAGGGTGCGTCAAAAGATAACCCAGCAGATGCTTTACTGTGGTAACCGCTAATCTCAACCGATTTGAATGAATCTGTTTTTAAATGAAAAACTTGACAGATTGGTGCAATTTTCATTAAGATACTCTGCTTGGTTCCTGAGATATTTGCCATCATATTTAGTGCGACCAACACAACTTAAAACAACCCAGTAGACTTTTTGCTGTAGCAAAGCAACCCTAAAGGTGTATTCATACTGGTGTAGAAAAAGATCGCCAGGCGACTTTTCTGTAGGGCGACTCATTTGAAATATACGCACCAACACGCCCCGTCTCATCTTCCGTCTGCAACAACACTTCGAAGAAGACGCGTAGCGCGTTGGTGCGTATATTACAAATACTTCGCGTCCCGGGGTTGCCCACCACGCCGGCTTTTGTTCTTGACCCCCTCCCACCAATATGGCCGCTACCTCCCCAAATCGGTAAGCCCACCCCTAATTTTTCAGATTTTGACTACCCCCTATCCATTTTTCCGGCCCATTTATATCTGCAGTGCTAACAAACTGGCTCAGACATCACCATACACGTACTAGGGCGTTTAGGGGTAGTCCCTCCCCCTCCAGCTAGAAAGGCCAAGCCACCTTCACCCCTCCCCGAGACTGTTTAGGGACCCCCGACCCAAGCATACAAGTACTAGTAGGGGCTCCAGTGCTAACAAACCGACTCAGAAATCACAAATTTTTAGCTTAAAATTAGCTTGAAAAGCCTTTGTAAACCGAATTTGGTGCTTCCACTGCCCCCTCCCCCAGTCCGGCCCGGACTTGTTGCATGTATGTACGTAGAGTTGTAAAAAAATTTTTTTTGAAAGCCAAAAAAAAGCTTTTTTTATGAAAATTTTTCATTTCGAAATTTTTTTTTCAAAATTTTTTCCTAGCATGAAATATAGCTTGTAGGAGATGCAAGGATGTGTAAGAAGCAACTTTAAATACAAAAGCTGATACTTTGGTTTAAACATAGTGTTACAGTCTGAGAGTCGACATTCCACCTGCAGCATTGCTCACAGAGTGGCTGCTGCCCTTAAAAACCTATTTTTAGGCTTAGAATAGGCATGAAATTGATAGAACTGCACTGCTAATGTATATGTGAGGCTAAATTCAGCGATTTGCCCCCAAAATTTCCATACTGTGAATAAAATAAAAAATTTCGAAATGGGCCTTAAAAAATGTTTTTTTTGAACAACACTATATGTACGGCTACTACTAAGACAAGAAGAAGAGTATTGCAGCTGTGGCCAAAACGAAGCAACGTAAAAGGCTGGGACCGCGGCGACCGCCGGCATTCGATTTTGCGTGCAAAGACCAGACCATTGATAAAAAGTTCAAACTGCCCACCAAGCCCGGAAGCACTCAACTGGCCGACGTGACTCTGGCTCGGCGCGACAAACTCAGTCATCTGCTGGACGAACAACTGTTCGACCTTGAACGCTTCAAACAAAACTGCAACTTTCCAGACAAGAAGAAAGGATGTATGGTAAGATTGGCCTCTAACCACTTACCCGAAACCATACATGCAACAGGGGGTCTGGGCATACATGAGCTGCGGAGGTTTGCCCACCCCCAGCTTCGGCTCCACCCCACCTACCGGAGTTTTCCACTTAGTATCCCAGGGGATATAACATGGAAAATCACGATTCTCAGTGAAAACATTGCCGCCAAAGCCATGAGATATTAACTGGAAGCGGCATGTGATATTAACCGGAACTATGTTTCATCATAGATACAGTATGCGTGTGTAAAGAAAATTATTGCAAATTTGACATAAGCATTGCCGCCAAGTAATATCCCATGGGATATAAAGCGGAACAAGGGTCCATGTAATATCCCACTGGGTTATTAAGTGGGGTGGGATACTAAGTGGAAATCTCCGGTACCCACCTGAAGCCCACGTTTGTCGTCGTCAAAAATCGCTCATTTGGTGTCAACTACGTGAACTAGAAAAGTGCCGTTTTACAGGCGATTTTAGTGTCTGAAATTCTAAAAAATATCTGCAAAAATTTGCTGAAAGGGGCCAGAAAAATCGTCTGGGAGCGGGGTCTGGCCCCCTCGCCGCACCCCTCCCGGAGGGAGGAACCCGACACGACCTCCAGATTTTTCCGGCCCATGTACATGTAGCTATCATAAAAGAACGGGTTTATAGGGTCGGTTGAGCGGTGCTACACCACCTCCCGACGCAGTCCCAGGCCAAATGGATGTGACCCCGACGGCGGCGGTTCCAGAGTACGACTACGACAACCCGAACGACAGTCAGAACTACTGTGCTGACGTTTCTCTCGGCTCGGACGACTTTGAGCCAGATACAGATCTGCCTTCCACTTCAAATACCGCTGAAACCGACCAGCCGGCCGATGATGCCTTGATTCCCGAACCGAAAAAGGTACAACCGTTTGACTTATTGATTTTCTGCTACTCTTCGGCCTTCTTGCTCTTGGTAGACCTAAGAGAAAGACCAACTACTACTGAGTTAATCGCAACACTGCCATTTTCTTCTGTTTTTCAGTTTTTTCACGTTTTTTATGCATTTTGACACAAATTCTGAATGGAAGGTTTGTGCTAAGTTCCTCACAAATCTAGGCGTGCCTCCAGTAACCATTGTTTAAAATCTGAATGCTATACTTGAAGAAGAGGCACCAAGAGAAACCCAAGTCTACCAGTGGCTGCAGCGTTTTCAAAGGGGCTCCACTTCATTTAAGAGAATGCCTGGAAGTGGCATTTAGCACTCAGCTCTCCAGTCAATTTTACAAGATGCACGCCCTGTGCTAAATTTAGCACACACTTCCCATTCAGTATTTGAAGCAAAAATCCACCAAAAACTTTTAAAAACTAAAAAACAGAGAAAATCACTCTGTGTGCTGAACTTGCTCACTTTAGACGGTTACAGTAACCGACTCAGCGGTTTGTTCTTGACCAACGACCAACCAATCAATCGGATATTTCGCGCTCGTTTTATGGGACTGAAATCAAAAGGATCTGTCCGTCCAAACTGAAGCTGGGATTAAATTCCCGTTTTTAACAACCTTGCAGTAACTTTTGTGTTGGTAATCAAATTGGCTGAAATTTTAGCACAAGATGAACAACTCCTCAGAACTCTTACTCTCAAAAAGTCTGTTATTCTATTCACTATTTATGCACTTGCACATGTTCACTTTGGCGGCGGACACCAGTGCATAACAAGTGGTTAAAAGTGACAGACTTGGACAAAAAACGAGTAAACATTCTGAGCATTTGTGCATGTTTTGTTAAAATTTCAGCGAAATTGATTGACCGACATGAGTTACAGCAAGACCAAACCGATGATAGATACGTGAGACATCATTTTAGCCTAAAATTAAAATTGCTATTTGCTACCAGACCCAAACTCCTCCTCCCCGTCTCCTGTTGCTTGTATGATAGTTTGTGTCTCAGGTGCGTCAGATCAAAGTGGACTATGCGCGACACCAGAAAAAGATTGACGCCCGTAAGCTGAAAGGTGAAATGTGGAGCGTGCTAACTGAGCAACAGCGCAACTCTCAGGTCAGCCAGCCACTCAGCTGTCGGTGTGGTTGGGCTTTTCTAAGTCTAACAGGATAAAAGTTACAGGAACCAGAAGCAACTGCCTCGTCGAGTGAAGTGTTGGAGCGGACCTGCAGCTTCAGTCAGCTTTACCACCGGCTACCCGAGCGCCTGTCCGAGACAGCCAGACACGACCTGTCTGTGCCAATCGCCTTCGTCATTTTCTTGCACATGTGCAATGAACATGTAAGTAGACAGCATACATGCGTTAGTTACCCCTTAACCCCAACCTGCAACTACAACTATGTCATACATGTAACAGGTCATCCGCCGATGGGGGGAGGGGGGTTGGGGGGGTCTGGCGCCGGCCGGGGGGGTCTGAGCCAAAATTTTTGGGGAGGGGGGTGGGCACTAAAAAACGCTCAAAAATCGAGGAAAATCGCAATTTTTGGCCTAAAAATCGCCAAAAATCGTTAATTTGGGCTGAAATACAGCTGAAAAGTGCTGTTTTGCAGGCGATTTTGGCAATTTTTGTGTGTGAAAGTGTAAAAAATTGCAAAAATTTGCTCGAAAATTTACTTGCCAGAAAAATCGGAGGGGGGGTCGGTGAAATCGTCTCGGGGGGGGGGTCTGGCCTAAGTCGGGTGGGGGGCAGACCCCCCTGTTACATGTATGAACTATGTGCTAGAAACGGCTCCGTTACCGACAGACTGGCTCAGAATTACTAATTTTTAGTGTAAAATCACAAATAAAACGCCTTCGGTGTTCCTGCTGCGGATATTTAAGACAAATACGGTGAAACCTTTTCGCCATATTATGCTGGTTTTTAGCTCTTAAATGCCTTGAAATTGCGCTTTTTAGCATTAATATTAAATAAAACGCGCCAATTAAGTTTCGAACCCCCTATGGGGAAAGCCCTCCCCTATTCCACCATTTGAGTGCGTTTCTGAAGGCCAATTTTTCAAAAAAAATTTCGGTAGGGTTGCACTGTAACGAAACATACATGGGCCGGGGGGTATACACCTCCCCCTTGGCCGGCCATATACCCCCCTCCCGGAGGGAGGAATTTTTCGCTTATTTAAGGCAAAATAGGCGTTTTTGGCCTTTTTTCGGGGGACCCCCCCTCGAGGTCTCCAACCCCCCCCTACCCCCCTCCGGATTTTTCCGGTTGTTGTTGTTGATAGCCGCCATCCAGCTATAGCCCCAAGAAGGCGGCCGTGGCAATGGGGTCGGTCCACAGGTCCTGAACCGACAAAGAAGTCGGTCGGGTAGCACAGTCAAACAGATGGCTAGAGGTGTGCCGTTCAAGGTTGCGGATTTTTCCGGTCCATGTATGTAACGAAATGACAGCAAACCGCACATGCATAAGTTTTTGGAATAAGAAAGTTCACATTAATATGAAGAATTTTCGAAAATGTGAGCAACTTTTTGGCTTTTATCCATACCCTAGGGTTTACCCCCTTGCCGGGCCATACGCCTCCTCCGGGAGGGAGAAAATTTTCGCTTTATTTAAGGCGAGAAAGCGTTTTTTGGACTTTTTCGGGAACCCCCCGAGTCTCCAGACCCCCGCTCTGGAGTTTTCCGGCCCATGTATGCTTTTATCATCAGAGAAAGTCAGGCGATTTTTGATCGGCACACGGTCAACCCTGATCTGGGCTACTTCTACTACAAAATGCAAACATTACATTTTGCTGTCAACAAACGTGCACTGCAACAAATTAACGAATTCTGATCTCCTTATTACTTCATTAGACGTTAGTAAACTTTAAACCTCAAGTTCTCATGCTGGGGTCAAGTCTGATGCACCAAAGTTTAACACAAATTCCCCGTTTTTCGTGTATCTTCCAAATGTCTGTCTGTTCAGGCAAGGTAGCGAAAATGACAGCAAAAAGAAATGTTTACGTTTTTTGGTAAGACACGCTGTAGCAAACAGAAACTCAGGTTACTGTACAGGAACGTTTAGAACTTGCATCTCACTCCAGAAGGCGATGAGCTGAGCAACTTTCGTATCGAGCAGGGCTGAAGGAGCACTCTGATTTTGTTTCTACTGGTTTACTAAAATGCCTGTGTACTTAATGTATCTCAGTTTTTGGCTGGCCTTCGAGTTTGTTAAGTATTGGAGTGGTGGTGTTACGTAGTCATGTGCTAGTGTTTACTGTGTACGTAGTTTACTGGTACACCAATTACAGACCACCCGGCAAATACTTTCCCATGTAAACATTACGTCTCTATTATGCTCTCCAATTACAGTCAGGCACTTAACGCCCTTTATGGTACTGTACCTATGTATATATGGGTGACGGTACCATATAGTACCACTACGGTACGAAATCTGAACAGAGTGGTACCATATATGGTACCGGTACCAATGCGAAGGTAGGGGTACCATATATGGTGAAGGTACCATAAATGGCGTTAAGTACCTGACTGAATTAGGACGCGCTTTAGCACGGTTTTCCTATCCACAAACAGCACCTAGCTATCCATTTCAGCAAACATGGCTACCATTTATGAGTACTAACCAGACAATAATCCAGACATGGGCTACCATTTCGGCTGAGGGGTGGCAGGGTTCGTGCGGCTTTTGCATAGCAAAATTCAATGACCTTTCCCTGACTTTTCCATGACCAATGTCACAATTCCCTGATCAACCAGGGTCAGGAAACGGCAACCAATGTAAGAAAATTTTGAAAAATTGGCTTTGTAAAACGCATTTTAACGGTATTCAGAGGGTAAATTTATGGTTTAAGTAGTAGTATATAAAGTCAGAAGACCCATCTTCAAAAGTGTTGTGTAAAGTTCTGACAGGACCATTTGGCGGCGAGATGTTTCTGCTGCTATCAAATTTTTCCCTGACCAGACTCTAAATTCCCTGAGTTGTTTTAAATTCCCTTACTTTCCAGGTCCCGCACCACGGTACGCTACTATTAGGCGAGGCCGATTAGGCGACGCCGATTAGGCGATGGTACTATTAGGCGACAAAAAACATTAATAGATAATAGTACAACTCGTTAACTTATAGCTAACCAAGCCACCTGTCCTGACTGTTTCTAACTCAGCTCCTGGCACTTTCCCCTATTCCCCAGCTTGCGTCGAGCACGCGAGCGGCTGTCGGGTCGGCCACATATTTTTGGGTTGCTATGTTCATTAACGCACTTAAGATGCAGACGATGCACCAATAACTTGCGGAAGCAGCTCACAAAGTTTCGGGTGGGTCTGCAGGTTTGGGGGAGGGCCGCGGCGATTTTAGTGTGTGGGGTCAGTAACAACAGTCGGCTTCAGGTGGGTGAGTGGGGTCGTTTGGGAGGTAGAGCCAAAGTTGAGGTGTGGGGAAACCCCCCGGACCCCCGGCGGTCCATGTATGGCGACATCTGCAGAAATGTTTTCTACTCTACTAATGAGTGCTCAGTGAGTTGGAATTTATCCATCCATGGTGTTGCACCTATTTTTTAAATTAGTCCTTGAAATTGCTTTTCTATTTTGTTAAATTTTGTTTTAATTGCTGTTGTGCTGTTTGCATTGTTGTGCTATGTTTTAGTGGTAACCTATGTTGCCGTACGGACTTATAGAAAAAAATTATTTCTGTCGCCTAATAGTACCGCTAAATCGCCTAATCGGCGTCGCCTAATAGTCCTGCTTCGCCCGCACCAACCCTGGGTGGTATGTCCGATTTTTTTAGTTTTTTTTGGCTTAGTTTTCATTTAAGTAAGGTATTCTGAGCTTATTTAGACCTAATCCGGGCATATTTTTATCATGATTTTCTGTACAAAATTCTTCCAAAAAATTCCTGAGGAGGCCAATCCCCGCCCCTTTTGCCCATGTCCGCTAACATCTTTTCTGCTCAATATTCTTCTGAAGAATTCCTGAGGCCTCAAAGGCTTTGGATTTTAGGTCGATTTAGGATTTTACGTTTAGGGTAAACCCCCCCAGCCCATGGATAGGCGTAAATAGCTGTCTGAATAGCTTGTTTTTACCAAAAATGTCTAACAAAAATAGGCAAAAAAAGCTTGTGTTTGGTAAAAAATTAGACTGTTTGGCTTACCAGCCGCCGCTACCGCTCCCCTCAGGTTTAGAAAATTAACCACCCCTCAGCTGAAATGTCCGGTTCCGCTGTAGTGAAATGACTCGAATCGCTCTGAGTTGTACAGCAAAGAACCGAGGCATAAAATCCAGGTCTACTATGAGTCTAGTGTAAAACAGGCCTACTTTCCACTGGTGCAGCACCTGCACAAAACTAACCGAGCAGAACCTGGTGGCCGGGGCAAATTCAATAACATGACGGACCCCCTGGGAAGCCGGTGGCCTATAGATCAGAACAGATCAAACACGTTTACCGACTCAGACAGACAGCAGGCAAAAACCGGTCCAGGCGACTGTCCGCAGAAGGAAAGAACAAAAGACACAGTCGTCTGCCCGTCTCGACGCTCGAAAATGGAAAAAAGCATCGCAAAAAGTGCAGACGAAATGGCCGTGTAAAACTACAGTCACAGTGGTTGTCCTGCTAAATCTTTGTTCGCGTAAGCATATAAAAGACGTTGGAAAACACTAGGCGAACATTTGTGACCACCATTCCGAAAGGACTAGAGCATGTCAAGTTTAAAGAATATCGTATGCAAATTCAGTTAGGCATACTGAGGTAGTATGTAGAAGCTTTTTTATGACTCCAACACAGATAGTTATGTTAGCGCTAACTGTTAGTAGAAGCAAATTGTTTACGTTCATAAATACAAACTAGAAGGTCCCAGCGTAGTAATCACGGCAGCGTTAGGCCAGGTAGGCTGTGATGGCACCAAACACACCATCTAACAGCGGGACCTGGACCCGAAGCCGCCCGACCGATTCGGGGACCCGGAGCAAAGACCCTCAGTCCATTTTCCCATTAGGCCAGTCTGACTGTGATACGAATTCTACTAAACTACGCATCCCCAGCCAGACAAGCCCTTGAGAGAACAGCGGGTCTGCTAAAAACGGACAGAACAGACACAAAAAGTTCAGGAGCTCGGTTGAAGGGCTGCAACCAGACTGAGTGTGTTTCTAGTCATGTCTTTAACACTGCAGGACTGGAACACACACCCAGGCCGGTAAGCGGCCATGTTTTAAGGCTCCTTTCGGAAGGTGGAATGGCCGCGATCGACAGGCCAGGATAGGCTGTGATAGAACTCAAAAAAGTCCGTCCATCCCAAGCCTTCCCAGCTCGTCGTGCGCGGCAGAAAGCTGAAAAGGGACGACCAACTCACAAAAGCAGCTACAATAAAAGAAGAAAACAGAAAAAGCCAAAGTCTTGAATGAATGTACACCCGGTGAGGTCCTTTACTCAGCCCGACCGAGGCCTACACCCACTCAAGACCGGTGCCGACAGTTGGAATGAGCAAAACAGAGAGAGAGAGACCGGGGCAAAACAACTTTGGGCGCCAGTTATCTGGGTCAGCAGACAAAGCCGACTTATGTAACCGGTTGGGAAGGGTCTTCTTATCGCTCACACACACACACACGGCCGTCTCTCCGGCCCAACCAACGTGCAAAACAGTGCTTTGTTGGCTGGCCCGGCCCCCAGCTGCCGAACGTCTGGGGAGGGAGCCGGTTTTTGTGCCTGGCCTGGCCAGAATTACTGCGCGCTCACACACAACGGACGGACGCATTTGAATTTTGGTCGGCGGCCCCCGCGCCCCCGCTCTCGCTCCACCAATCAGCGAACGCCACCATTAGTCAGCCGCAAGGCCACTTCTGATTCAAAAACCTACACTGACTCACACTGCTACGCACCTCCTTTGTTAGCTGGCTGCCGGTGACGCATTGGCACTTTATTAGCAAGATAAATAAGTTGGATGGCACTTGAATTTGCTTATTAAATATAACATTTCTGCTCAACTGCACAAATCTGTGATGTCTCTGTCTAGACGCAAGTAAACGCTGGCTTTTTCTTCGGTTGAAAGAGTGACGACTCTTATTCAAAAAAATTCTTGTGTTGATAGTACAGTTGGTGGTGTACATGGAAGAGACCGTCCGCCAATGCGGGAGGGGGTTCGGACCTGGCAGCAGCCGGGGGTATGAACCCAAATTCTGTGGGGTTGGGCACTAAAACACTCAAAAATCGCTAATTTGACCTCAAATGCAGCGGAGAGTGCAGTTTTACAGGCGATTTTAGCAATTTGAGTGTATGAATTTCTAAAAAAACAATTGTAAAAATTTGTTGAAAAAATTACTTGTCAGAAATACAACGGCGATCGGAAAAATCGTCTCGGGGCTCCCCGATCGGAGGGGTGGGGTCCATACATGTAGCTGGGTTTTCGGCTGGGGGGGGAATTTTTCTGATCCAAAATAGGGTTTCAGGGCTATGCCCAAAGGGGGTTTCAGCGACCTTTTTTTGGTGTCCAAAAGTGGGTTTCAGCGACCTTTTTTTGGGCTCAAAACAGGGTTTTGAGGACTAAAAATGCGGTGCGCTACTATTAGGCGAGGCCGATTAGGCGATGCCGATTAGGCGACGCCGATTAGGCGATGGTACTATTAGGCGACAAAAAACATTAATAGATAATAGTACAACTCGTTAACTTATAGCTAACCAAGCCACCTGTCCTGACTGTTTCTAACTCAGATCCTGGCACTTGCCCCTATTCCCCAGCTTGCGTCGAGCACGCGAGCGGCCGTCGGGTCGGCCACATATTTTTTGGGTTGCTATGTTCATTAACGCACTTTGGATGCAGACGATGCACGACGCACCAATAACTTGCGGAAGCAGCTCACAGAGTTTCGCAGCGAGAATTTGATGCGGCGCGTCCATCCATCTGGCGCTTTATAAATGTTCTGCGACATGCATATATGGGCCGGAAAAATGGGTTGGGGGTAGTCAAAATCCGAAAATTTGAGGGTGGGCCTGCCGGTTTGGGGGAGGGCCGCGGCGATTTTAGTGTGTGGGCTCAGGAACAACAGTCGGCTTCAGGTGGGTGGGTGGGGTCGTTTGGGAGGTAGAGCCCAAGTTGAGGTGTGGGCAACCCCCCGGACCCCCTGTGGTCCATGTATGGCGACATCTGCAGAAATGTTTTCTACTCTACTAATGAGTGCTCAGTGAGTTGGAATTTATCCATCCATGGTGTTGCACCTATTTTTTAAATTAGTCCTTGAAATTGCTTTTCTATTTTGTTAAATTTTGTTTTAATTGCTGTTGTGCTGTTTGCATTGTTGTGCTATGTTTTAGTGGTAACCTATGTTGCCGTACGGACTTATAGAAAAAAATTATTTCTGTCGCCTAATAGTACCGTCGCCTAATAGTACCGCTAAATCGCCTAATCGGCGTCGCCTAATCGGCGTCGCCTAATCGGCATCGCCTAATAGTCCTGCTTCGTAAAAATGGGGTAAAAATCGTGTCTGAAGTGCAAAAATTCCGTTTAAAACCCTATTTTTGCTGTAAAACGTGCAAAAAAACCCATTTTATTCGACATAATACAGTTAAAATGCATTTCTGGAACCTTCTTTAGAGATTTTTAAACCCAAATTAGGGTTCCGGAACCCTATTTAGGGTTTCAGTAACCAAAATTAGGTTTCCGGAACCCTATTTCGGCACTCCAGAAACCCAAATTTGGGTTCTGGAACCCTATTTAGGGTTTCAGTAACCGAAATTAGGGTTTCAGTAACCCAAATTAGGGTTCCGGAACCCTATTTAGGGCTTCAGAAACCCAAATTAGTGTTACAGTAACCCTATTTAGGGTTTCAGGAACCCAATTTAGGGTTTCAGTAACCCAAATTAGGGTTTCAGGAACCCAATTTAGGGTTTCAGTAACCCAAAATAGGGTTCCGGAACCCTATTTAGGGTTTCAGTAACCGAAATTAGGGTTTCAGTAACCCAAATTAGGGTTCCGGAACCCTATTTAGGGTTTCAGTAACCGAAATTAGGGTTTCAGTAACCCAAATTAGGGTTCCGGAACCCTATTTAGCGCTTCAGAAACCCAAATTAGGGTTCCGGAACCCTATTTAGGGTTTCAGTAACCGAAATTAGGGTTTCAGTAACCCAAATTAGGGTTCCGGAACCCTATTTAGGGTTTCAGAAACCCAAATTAGGGTTTCAGTAATCAAAATTAGGGTTCCGGAACCCTATTTAGGGTTTCAGTAACCCAAAACAGGGTTTCGGAACCCTATTTAGGGTTTTTGAAACCCAAAACAGGGTTCTGGAACCCTATTTAGGGTTTTTGAAACCCAAAACAGGGTTCTGGAACCCTATTTAGGGTTTTTGAAACCCAAACTAGGGCTCGGAACCCTAATTTGGATTACTGAAACCCTAATCAGGGCTTCTGGAACCCTGTTTGCAGGTTTTCAAACCCAAAATAGGGTTTCAAAAAATTCCCCCCCCCAGAATCCGGCTGGGGGGGGAATTTTCTCCGAAAATCGGGCCTGGGGGGGAAATACCCCCCCATTCCCCCCCCAACTACATGTATGGTGGGGTCTGCTGGCCTAAAATTGAAAAGACTGTATCCGATATGAAATACGCATTTACAACTACCCGAAGCAGGACTATTAGGCGATGCCGATTAGGCGATGCCGATTAGGCGACGCCGATTAGGCGATTTAGCGGTACTATTAGGCGACGGTACTATTAGGCGACAGAAATAATTTTTTTCTATAAGTCCGTACGGCAACATAGGTTACCACTAAAACATAGTACAACAATGCAAACAGCACAACAGCAATTAAAACAAAATTTGACAAAATAGAAAAGCAATTTCAAGGACTAATTTAAAAAATAAGTGCAACACCATGGATGGATAAATTCCAACTCACTGAGCACTCATTAGTAGAGTAGAAAACATTTCTGCACATGTCGCCATACGTGGACCGCATGGGGTCCGGGGGGGTTGCCCAAACCTCAACTTGGGCTCTACCTCCCAAACGACCCCACCCACCAACCTGAAGCCGACTGTTGTTCCTGACCCCACACACTAAAATCGCCGCGGCCCTCCCCCAAACCGGCAGGCCCACCCTCAAATTTTCGGATTTTGACTACCCCAACCCATTTTCCCGGCCCATGTATGCATGTCGCAGAACATTTATAAAGCGCCAGATGGATGGACGCGCCGCATCAAATTCTCGCTGCGAAACTCTGTGAGCTGCTTCCGCAAAGTTATTGGTGCGTCGTGCATCCGAAGTGCGTTAATGAACATAGCAACCCAAAAAATATGTGGCCGACCCGACGGCCGCTCGCGTGCTCGACGCAAGCTGGGGAATAGGGGCAAGTGCCAGGATCTGAGTTAGAAACAGTCAGGACAGGTGGCTTCGTTAGCTATAAGTTAACGAGTTGTACTATTATCTATTAATGTTTTTTGTCGCCTAATAGTACCATCGCCTAATCGGCGTCGCCTAATCGGCATCGCCTAATCGGCCTCGCCTAATAGTAGCGTACCGACAACTACCTACTGTGGGGCTTCGCATAAAACAGTCTGTCATACAGCCGAATCTCGTAACTGGAACCCTCAATAGATGGAACAACTCGCGAAATGGAACAAAAAGTGAATCTACTGTAGCTATGCCTACACCTAATTCGTAGTACTACTAACTACCAGGGTTGTGAGGTGTGTTTTTTCCGGTGTTTTTTTCCGTTTTTTTTCGGAAAAAACCGGTTTTTTCCTAAGGGTCGGAAAAAACATAAATCGCGGGAAAAACTCAAGCTAAAAATTGCTAATTTACGTCATTTTTCTCACCAAAAGTGGACTTTTGCGATTTATAATAGGCCATACTGACTCAAAACTGTTAGAAAAACAACAGAAAAGACCAAATTTGGCATGATAAAACAAAAATGCAAACTGCTGTAAGAAAATTTGCATATAGGGTGTATTGATGAAACCTGTCAGGGACTGTTTCATGCCTGTTTCGTGATTTATATCTATGTAACACGTGTATTTCTGGTCTGAAAAGACTGAAGAAGGCGCTAGAAAGCGTTAGGAATCATAAAACCAGTCTAGGATACTCAGAACTTGGGCTGGAGTTTTTTTCCGCGATTTAAGAAAAAAACGGAAAAAAACTGAAAAAAACAGGCCGAGGTTTTTTCGGAAAAAATATACAACCCTGCACTACTAACTACAAACTACATTTGTTCGGCGATTATGACGTCATCAAGACTACAAATTAACTAA
>JASANB010007416.1:0-82868 GCA_030248155.1 Sabatieria punctata | reverse complement strand
ACTGTTGATTGTACATCTATTCTAACCAATCTATGCTTGTGTTATTTTGCCAAATCAATGTATATAGACCCTGTATCTCACCAAAATTCTATAAAAAGACTTATTACCACTAGGTGATGCACAGAATCGACCGCTACTATCAACCCATGGATCCTCTTCTGTTGTTCATGTTGACATCTCCTGATAGTTAGAGACAACGATTAAAAATCTTTATGACTACAGACCATTCAATTCACTGAAGAATGTCTGGCCTTCCTATGTGTTAAGTAGATGATTAGTTGAAGTCTCGGTGCGCCCATCGATTAGATGATAAAACGCAGGACTGTCAGTCCTAGTAGCTGTCGCGTTTGCCTTCTGAACCATTCGGCGGTAGATGCGGAACCGCACCCATTTTTCGGACAGACCTCTAAAACATTTTAACTATTTTACATTTGATTAATGATATTTGTCTGTCACAGAGACACAGACACAGACAGACAGATACTGCGACAGATTGTACACAGACAGACAGACAGATAGACAGACAGACAGACAGAGAGACACAGAGACAGACAGACAGACAGACAGACAGACAGATAGACACACAGACAGACAGACAGACATACAGACAGACAGATAAATAAACAAACAAAGACATAACTATATAAAAGCAAGCAAGGAACGTTACCCTGACCAAGTCCAGAAAACTGAATGATTCCCATGACTTAAGGGGACCCGCCTGTTGTGTTTAGTCTTGAATTTTCCACGTGTTTGTCACTCAATTCGGGCAACAAGGCTAGGTACAAATAAGCAACAGATGGCTCGTCCAACATTGCCATATTAATCAATTCCCTTACAGTACCCTCTAACTGAAAACCATTTCCACTTGCACTCTCACCACTTCCGTTCCTTCTACTTTGTGTTTAGCTGGGTTGCATTGAGCAGTGACCATCAATTTTCCGAGCTAATTTTTCAGCGGGAATGCAGCAGGGCTTCCTTGGCTCACTAAATTCTAAAGAAAGATCGATACTAATTTATGCATTTTTCACATTTAATCAGCTCACCGCAGATTCCACTGGCCTCTTCCAGCGAAGCCTGAGTTACCATGAGAATCGCTCTTCGACAAGCAGATTTTTTGTTGCCTCATAGTTTAGCGGCTTGCCGAAAGTAGTGAAAAGTTTTTGAGTGTCCACTTCTGCTTCGTCATCATCGTGGAATGGCCTAACGAGTCTACCGTTTGACCGCTAAAGAGCGGGGAAGCACCCCCAGCAAGCGGCTAGCCAGTTGTAGAGCGCTCGATGTATCAACATCAGTCACTGCACTATTTCGGTCAGCCAATACCGGTTGGCTGATAATGGAAATGTACTGACTGAATGTATGGTCAAAATGGACAAAGAATAGGGCCATAAGAAGAGATGCTGATCTGAGAAGTCAGCTCTAACAGTCTGACTATCGCTGGTAAAAATTCAACTTAAGCAATAGGTGCACTAGATGCCCCCATTTGATGATTAAGAAACTACACTGCATTAGATAATTGTACCAAGATAGCCAAAATATATTAACAACTCTGAAAATCTATAAGTTTTCTCGACATAGCAATACCGCTTCAGTTGACACCTCAGTTTCACACATAGCGGAAAAATGGCAATTTTCAAATCTGCGGGGCGACTGATGGGGTTGAGGGAATGGTAAGCGAAAAAGTCCGATGATTGGCTAAATCAAGGATTTTTGGCTTATTTTTCCACCAAATATACTAAAATATGCTATTCAGTGCTTATTTACACCTAATCAGTCAAATTTTCTATACAAAATTCTTCCAAAAATTCCAGAGGGGTAGGTCAACCGTCCGTAGCCCCCTTTGCCCATGTGTGCTCAGATTCAAATTGAACTGGATGTCAAAATTCCAGGTATTGTATGACGCACTGTATAGAAGGAAACTGTACCGACCTGATACAATTCTCTTCTATAAAGTATATCATAGATACAATCACAAAGTCTAAGATGACGCAGACCCATATACAAATTGTCATCCGAAGCAGCAACTCTACACACAATACCCATACCAATACATTCAATACACCCAGTAGCAGCCAACCAAATTATACTGGAAAGTAGGAAAGAGATAGTAGGACTCTCTAGCCAGACCGTTTATACATGCGATGGCATCATTAATCGAGGGCTTAGAGGCCAGCCCTCGTGGGAAATCAGTGGCATACTCACACGCAGCAGACTCGCACTTTGACTTGTTTTTAGTGCCAGCGCGCAGACCCACCATCCCAATCAATAGTTAAATAGCAATTACTCCACTCGCCAGCTCCCCTCCCATCTTAGCACCCGCGCTAATGGTGCCCCAGTGAAAAAAGTTTAACCATCACATCAGACCGGGCCGTAATCTAAATTTCCTATCACAAACTTTGAGCAATTAGCGCTAGTCAGAGATTAAAATCGATAGAAGCTGTGGGAGTAATAATTATACCACCGCAACGGCAGGCTAGAAGCTGTCCAAAATGCGGCGCGTAGGCCGCTGGTAGCTAAGACACAGCGGGCAGCTTGGCTTAGCTTTAATTGAATTCGTTTCATTCATTCATTGGAGCAGGGAAAATCGGCTTTTTACTACAGCACCCCTCTGGCGCAAAAAATTTCTCCGGCGAGTCTGGCTGGGACAGCAGCGTGTGTATCACCCGCCATTACATAGAAATTAGACACTACAGAATGTGGAACGCAAGTACATGTAACAGGGAGGAAGTATGGGGATTTCCGTCACCAAAGCAAATCTCTGAGATAGACATGCGGCCCCTCGAGATGATCCTTCTGATTTGGGAAAATTCTTGCATCTTTAACAATTTCATATACAAGTTATTAAATTTGTCTGTAAAACAGCGATTTTTACATGGATGTTAGCCGACATTTCTGCATGCAGCCCAAACTACAGAGTTTTAGTGATTTTTAATAATTCACCAGAATTTGGCCCAATCCCTAGCCTGTCAGCGTCTCATTAAACTCCTATCCCTACATGGTGACTTGTGCGTCCTGGCAGAAGCCAAGTAAGCTTTGGCCAAAGAGGCAGGTAAAAATATACTACCGTATAATCCTGTTTATAGTACCCCCCTATTTATAGTACCCGGGGTACTATAAACGGCACTTAGTGCCATGAATGGAGACAGATTTATATTCTACAGTGAGCAGTTATAAATACAAAATGACCGAACATTATAGGATTTTTGGTGGTAAACATTGTTTGTGCGAACAAAAAAAGTAGATAATGCAATCATAGAGGTTCTGATGTAAGTAAAGAACATATTTTTGACAAGTAGACCGTAATTTTAGCAAGAAATTCTACATACTATTGTTAGTTGCTTATAAAGCAGATTTGTAGAGTGCCATATATACATAGTACCCGGGTACTATAGATGGGTTCACTTTTATTTCCGCAAAACCCTAAGTGCCATATAGTACCCGGGGTACTATAAACAGCACTATACGGTAACGATCAATACTCTAAAATTTCTGAAAATAGTCTATTTAGCTTTTTCTATGTATATTGTTCATAAACTACAAAATCTCAGTACGTAATTCATAAGCCGTTTTGTTGAATACTTAGTAGTTTTCGTTTACGATTGTTTTCGATAGTGTCAATCAAATCAAATCAAATCGATAGATCAAAATGTCAGTAAAGATCAAAATTACCAAAATTCTGTAGTAGTAGGCTGTGTTGGAATTAGGAAAATATATATACTGTGTTCTTAAGTAATTTTCTTATCAGAATAGTCAGAAATAGTTTAAGCTTGTAACTGCACTAAGCGCACCTATTAAATTTATCTCATGCAAAATATGACCGAGTTCTAGTCATTAGAAGAGAAAGGAAAAAGGAAAACAAACCATACCTCCCACAGGTACATATCCCTCAAACTCGGCAGCGTTCTTGCGTCGTCTGCGTCTGCCCAACAAGGAGATCAAGGCCAAAACAACCAAAAATTCCAACCAGGACAAGCGAAGTGATGAGGAAAAGTAGAGTCCGAAGTAGTTTCCGTGCGCACTCTCCATTGCCATAATAGGCAGTCGTGTAGCAGCAACAGCTAAAGGCCAGCCGCCTAGCTCTCCTCCCCCGGTAACCGCTCCTGGTGATAAATTGGATGCGAGATAAGAGTCAATTTTCACTGAATCAGTCGCTAAAGCCACGTCGTAATTATGGACTCTATGGTCAGTATTGTCCGAGGGGTCTTATTTTCCCCAGCAGACGAGTCGTTAGCGAACCGATCTCTTGTCCGCACAGACAGACATGTCCGTGCTGCAAGGACAAGTCTGTCTGTGCAGACAAGAAATCGGTTTGCTGACGACTGGTCTGCTGGAGAAAATAAAACCGGGCCACAAGAATAACCTGGAGGCGTAATTTTGTTTATCTTTGTAGGTCGGCTCCTATTTCCTCCAGCAGACGAGTCGTTAGCGAAATGATCTCTTGTCCGCACATACAGACATGTCCGGGCTGCAAGGACAAGTCTGTCTGTGCAGACAAGAAATCGGTTTGCTGACGACTGGTCTGCTGGAGAAAATAAAACCGGGCCACAAGAATAACCTGGAGGCGTAATTTTGTTTCACCTTGATGGGCGGCACCAATTTCCTCCAGCAGACGAGTCGTTAGCGAACCGTTTTCTTGTCCGCACAGACAGACACGTCCGGGCTGCGCGGACAAGCTCCAAGTTCCAGTGAACAAGAAATCGGTTTGCTAACGACTCGTCTGCTGGAGAAAAATAAACCCGGCCATAAGAACAACCTGGGCGTAATTTTGTTTCACTTTCGAAAAGGCGGCACCAATTTTCAGCGCTGCCTCATTTGTCATCGCCGGCGAAATGCTGGCCAAATTGCTTTTCCTGCCGCCGGAGAAATATTCTATCGGCGCGCTAATCTATCAAATTTTAATGCATGATGCAGGCCGCTGCACAATTGGTATTTTTATAATTTTTGGCTAAGGGTACAGCTTTTAGTAGAAACACCAAAAGAGCTCCGAACTGTCGCAAGCGGCCTACTGCATCAGTATTATTGACGGGCAGAAAAAGACCGCCAGACTAAAAAACAGAGGAGGGAAGGTCCACGGGGGCGCAGAACAGCGACTCCAAAGAAATTAACGCAGATGGCTTGGCTGCGAGCTCCCGGAAAGACAATTAGTGCGCCTGGCCGGCGGCGGGCCCGCTGCTTAATGCTAATCCATCCGTTTGTACAATCAGACTTCAGTTGACCGACAGGAATTGTAAATGATAACTTTATACATTTAAATGCACATGCACCTTGACAGCATCTAATGCATACACGCCAGTTGCCAAAAGTTGAGGGGAGTAGATTTCTAATTAGTTTCTAACAATATGGTAATTAGGAATAGAGTGGACAAAGTAGTTACTGCCTCGTGCATTGCCACATACGTATTCTAGACCTAGTTCCTAACCAAATTTTAGTTTGTAGTTAGTGGTTAGTAGTCCAAGCTTTCAGGCTTTTCAGTTTGTAGTTAGTGGTTAGTAGTCAATTCAGCCAGCGATCCGAGTTTGTAGTTAGTGGTTAGTAGTCAATTTGTAGTCCCTGGGGGCTGTGCGAAAATGACGTCATCGGTTTAGGGGGGCGGGGTTGGGTACTAAAAAACGCTCAAAAATCGCAAAAAATCGTTAATTTGGGCTCAAATACCGCTAAAATGCAGTTAATTTTACAGGCGACTTTAGTAATCTTTGTGTTTGAAATTCTAAAAAATCGTAAAAATTTGCTAAAAAATGACTTGTTGTTGTTGTTGTTGAAACATTTTGTCCTTTCGGACTAGGAGTAGCCAACTGCTATAGAGCAGGAAGAGACACAAGGTCCGGCAGCCTCCTTAACAACAACCCTCCCTTCCCTTTAGCTTTCGGTGTGTGCAAGACAGCTAGGCTGGTTGTACTGTTTTCCAGTTAATTTATTTTCTAATTAACTTGCTATTAACTTTGCTTGTAACTGTCAGGAATTTTATTTACTAGCTATTTACTTGCTAGACACCGCAATTTCAAATTTAATTTGTTATTAACTTGCTATTTGCTAGAAATTTGCTATCTATTTGCTATCAATTTGCTAGAATCTGCTGCAAATTTTTCGCTCAACCAAAGATATGCCTGCGAGATTTTCCGATTATAAGACCACCATATAGTTGTTATAAGATCGTGGTTTTCAAAAGGGCGTCAAAAGTGAACCATTTGGGCATTTTCCTATTTGTCTCATAAATGGAAAACCCCGGTACCGTTTAAAATCAAAACTATGTATACATCTCTGTTTCAACAAGCTGAATAAGCAACAGTAGCAACAGTTCTCTGAAGCACCGGCAATTCTAAGTTTATAGCTAACATGAACACATTCACACTCACTTCATTGTTCCAGTTTTCTATTTGCCGAATCTACTGTCAGCCTAGAGACTGACTTTCGTCCATACGTACATACTTGCCTATTAGCCTTTAAGGATAGCGTAAACTGATTGCGTAAACTACCCATGGCCAAGACGCGACTTGCCAGAAGGATCAGAGGGGGGTCGGAGAAATCATTTCAAGGGTCCGATTGGAACGTCTGGCTCTTTCGGGTAGGGGCAGACCGCCATCTGTTACATGTATGGTAGTGGACAATCAGCCTTAATCATTGGAGTACATAAGAGTATGCACCTTATGTAATTACACTACAACTACTAAACTAAATTAGATGCTCAATGAAGTAAGATGCCAAACAATGTTTTTAATTTCTGTGATTAATGGAAAACTTTCGCCTTTTTTGTAAAATTTCATATAAGCTGTTATAAAATAACTGTAAACAACCGTGCAAATTTCAAGATTTAAGACTACAAACTCGGGACGAAAAATATGTAGTTAGTGGTCAATTTGTAGTCAGCGGTTTTAGTTTGTAGTTAGAGTTAATTTGTAGTCTCATTTTTCCCAAAAGTCAGGTAGTTAGTAGTCTTTTAGTTTGTAGTTAGTAGTCACTACAAACTAGGTCTACTTAGGCCAAACCCCCCGGATGGGGACCCCCCTCCCCCCCGAGACGATTTCACCGACCTCCCCTCCGATTTTTCTGGCAAGTAAATTTTCGAGCAAATTTTTGCAATATTTTACAATTTCACACACAAAAATTGCCAAAATCGCCTGCAAAACAGCACTTTTTAGCTGTATTTCAGCCCAAATTAGCAATTTTTGGCAATTTTTAGCCAAAAAATTGCGATTTTTTCGATTTTTGAGCGTTTTTCAGTGCCCACCCCCTCCCCAAAATTTTGGCTCAGACCCCCCGGCCGGCGCCCGACCCCCCCCCACCACCACCACCACCACCACCCCCTACCCGCAAGACAGTTTCGGGACCCTCAATCCAAAAAGACAAGTAGTACTCGATGTAAATTATGCTTCCAAAGAAAAGTTTCGAAAAAACTAGTGCGATATTTGCAATCTACGCCTAAAGTTTGCCTTGTGCAACAATTTTTGTTCCAATTCAGCACAAAAAAATTTTCGATTTTGATTTTGAGGGCGAATTTCGACCTCACGGTATGAGTCGATTTCGGCTATATTTTGCTTGCATGTAGGGAATTTACTAGGCTATATTATATATAAAAACTGGACCTCGCCTAGGATCCTAATGTATGAAAATTTGGTCAAACGTGTTTGTCAGTGTGGCACAAAATTGGTGTAAAACCGCGTTTTTAGCCCATAACTCCGGTACGGAGCATCCAACCACACTTTAGATACCATTTTCGAAATCTCCGAGTCTGGCCGCATCTGTTTGTGTGCCAACTTTCATCCTACAAGCAAGCACGAGCTTAAAATCATGTTTTGAATTTAGGGTACTTTTTTCTTTTTTTCAGCCCGACCACCCCTACTTTGGAGGGGGGGCTTGGCGCTCTGGGTGGTCCACCGGAGCTCATACTTTGGGGTTCTTATTTTTTCGTCATATACTCTCACATGTATAAAAATGACGCAAATCGGTGATGTGACCCTGACCCGATTTGGGGAGGCACTTCCAATTCTCTCAGAAATTGCGTCTTATGTAAATATAGTAGTAGGCCCTCTATTTTAATATTAATATAGATTTAATACTATTAAAATGGCACTATTAATAATAGTTTTATTTTAATATTAATATATTAAAATAACAGTACTCTATAGGCATAATTATTCTCGCTTTCGCTTCTCTCTGGCGTCGTATTTCGTCACCGTTAACGTCAAGTCCAACATCGAAATTTCAGGTTCAAGTCCAGGTTCAAGTCCACCATCAAAAAAACCTGGACAATAGGTTCAGGTTCAAGTCCACTGATAATTTCAAGAATTGTTGAAATTTTGCACTGATCGCAACTTTTTCTGAGCTATTTAAGCCTGTCTACTAGTAATGAAAGACGAAAACCACATTTTATGGGGCAGTAGTTTCGTTTTCTCGCATATACAGTTTGAAAAATCGGTGTAAAAACAAGAAATCATGAAAATATTCTGTAATCCAACCGAAAATTTGACAAATTTTGCCTAAATTTTCACTCAAATTTTGAACCTATTGAGTGAGTCCAGTAAAACGAAACAGGTTCAAGTCCGGCTGAAATAAAATAGGTTCAGGTTCAGGTTCAAGTCCACAGATTTCAGGTTAAAAACCTATTAATAAGTCCAGGTTCAAGTCGGACTTGCCAACAGTAACTTAAACCTGAACCTATTTTTTTAACCCTGGACTTTTCAATTGTATTGTCCACCATCATGCATGTAACAGAGGACGGTCTGCCCCACACGAAAGAGCCAGTCCCTTCAATCGGGGACCCCGAGACGATTTTTTCGGCCCCTCTGATCTTTCTCGCAAGTAATTTTTTAGGCAAATTTTTTTCGATTTTTTACAATTTCAAACGTGGGAACAAAACGAATTGAAAATCTTTCTCTTCCTCCTCTTCCGATTCTTCACAGAACATTTATCTTACTCCACCATCTTGCTTGCCTCTTCTCTTTCCTGCTACTTTTCTTCCTTTCGCTGCTTGTGCCTTCACCTGACTTCTTGTCATCGGTAAAACTGGCATAGAACTCTTCTCCAGCATGCTCAAACGAACCTTTCTCTTCTGCCTCAAACGAATCCTTCTCCGGTAAATCCAGTGCTCGATAATTTATTACTGAGTTTTGAAATTGGTCGTTTTGCGGGCAATTTTGGATTTTTAACAAAACACAACATTGTAATCTGAGTCTGATTAACCTTGTAACTTGTAGGTAAGTACAGATAGTCGTTCCCTACGCAATGTACCGACACCGACAGTTCTGTTGGATTGCTAAAAGTCAGACAAACAGTATAAAAATACACAGTTTGTTGTGATGTGCAGTGCATGGTGCATGCATGCGTAAACTGTGCTCTCACTATCTGTTTTAGGCAGAAACTCAGCCAGTACTTTACTTGTGCTAACCGAGTTTCAAGAAATCAACATCTACGAAAATATTGTGTTTTTTTACGGTTTTGTGTCCTACACACACTCCTCCCACAGAATTTGGTACTATATTTGGTAATTTGGTCTCCTGCTCTATAGCAGTTGGCTACTCCTAGTCCGAAAGGACAAAAGTTACTAGAACAAGAACAAGAACAAGAACAAGAACAAGAACAAGAACAAGAACAAGAACAAGAACAAGAACAAGAACAAGAACAAGAACAAGAACAAGAACAAGAACAAGAACAAGAACAAGAACAAGAACAAGAACAAGAACAAGAACAGGAACAAGATGAACAAGAAGAACAAGAACATCAACAACAACATGAGGGCAGTTCACTTCTGTTGTTGAGCATTCAACGATACAACCTTGGTGCGGTCGCGTGTCAGTATTTTGCGCAGGTGTTCTCTCAAATCCTTGCTCATAATGAATGCAATGCTCGAACCCGAGACACAACTGGCGTAAGCGAAAACAAAGGCCCACATGTTGTGCAAATCGTTACACATACCATTGTTACAGACAAAAAAGTAAAAGAGACTGCTAATGAAGGTGCCAGTAGTGCACAAAGTCAGGGCAACAGCCTGAAAAGTCAGTTTCGCCTCAGATTTAAAGCCGTTGGTGGGTATGAAATTGGTGATTTTGTAGTGAACCTGTTTCCCCACGCAAATTATGTAACAGAATAGTGTGCCGCACATAGAAGTAATCATGCAAACAACAAAAGCCACAGTTGTAACAGCCATTGTCGTGCTAGTCGGATTCAGTGCACGAGGAAAGTAGCCAATCGTAGTGTTTTCAAAGGTGTGCTGAAAAGTTGAAATGGTTTGCTGATAGTGATGCAGCCGGGATCCCGGTATTTCCCAAAGAACTGGGAGTTCCTGGTAATTTCACTCCCGGTTCTCAGTTCTCTAATACCGGGAAATATAGGGAATACCGGGAAATCAATTTTATAGCAGTATTAACAGCTGTTTGCTCATTCTGTGTATTTCAGTCACATCCACTGTACATTGGCGCAGTTGGTACTGGTATCCAACTTAAAAACTTTACCCGTACCAACTGCACACAAAACGTTAATAACTTTTCAACTGACTACAAACTACAACTCACTGACTTGAGTGAACAGCTATGTTTTTCAAATTTTCCTTTTGTTCCAAATACTTTTATGCTGTTTTGAGTAAAGACCTTCAAACTGTTGAGCAAAATCATTGATTGATGAGTTACTCTTACAACTCCTTTGACCCACTTGACACTGATCTGCCTACCAAGCCAACTCACTAACCAAATCAGGATAGCTCTGAGCTTGGTTTAGCCCATTATGAGAGAAAAACCTTTAAAACACAGTCAAGAAACAGTATAAATACCCACCCGGACGTTGAAAACAATTATGTTTATGTCACTATGCCTTAGTTTTGACCGATTTCCTGATAATCCAGGTATTTCCCGGCTTACTCCTTTCCCAGTAATCCCGAATCCCGGTATTCCGCTCCCAGTTGCATTACTATTTTCTGTAAAAATACTGCACAAGATAGATGCAAACAAACTTACATGACCGTTTGGATGCAAGAGTAGAGAAGAAACTGCAGCAGCGTAACCATACTGAATGACTGCACATGCAACGGTAATTTTCCACGTCCAGTACTGCAAATAATTTTAGGTTGTCACTTCCTAGTGCTATGGATTCGCAAATGCTAAGGCAAAGATACTTTTTGTGATCTAGACCTGGAGAAAATCTTAGACACTCACCAGTTCAGCCGTAAGCGGCATCAAGACCAAGAAGAAAAGTCGATTGACGGCTACAAACAAGAGGCCAAGAAAGTTGGACAAGAGTTCAAAATAAGTGAGAATGGCTACAACAGTTCCGGTCTCTCTGGGCAGAACTTTCAACTGACCCAGTATGGAGAGCGGAGGGGCCACTGCGCAGAAGAGCAGGTCTCCAACAGTCAGAGACAAGAGCAGTTTAAAAAACTGAAACTGAAAGAGGGCGCTCTTGCGAAAACGGACCAGAACGCAGACCAAAGCTACATGCACTGGCACCGACGCCATTTGCACAGCTATGCTGCAGCTGTAGATGAAGAGCACAGCCAAGCTTGTCATTCTACTTCTCAATTTCTATAGCTCTTCGCGTCTTCACTATCTGAGTTAACGAGCTTCGGAAGGGAGCATTAGTTTGTACTGGTGATTGTCTGTCTCTCAACTAATTTGCTCGGCAAATAGCCGCTAGATAAATAGCTAGATTAAGGCAAAGGGTTTTAATTTGTTCAGAACTTCTCTGCAGCTGTCCAAGCAAGTGATATGGCGTACATATTGGATGTTTATTTCCATGTAACAGGGGTCTCTTGGTCTCAAGCCAACATACGTAGGACAGGCCTCCTGATCGGGACCCCCGAAACCATTAAATCATAACCAGGTTCCGTATTTTCTGGCAATACTTGCAACATCTGAAAGTCCCCCAAGCGAAGAACTCAAAAGATTTTAACAAATTTTGTGGCTGATGAAATGCTAAAAAATTACTTGCCAGCAAAACTGGGCGGGGTGTGTGTCCTAAGTCGGGTCTCCCCGGCCGGACCCATGAGTTACATGTTTGCCTGCAGTCTATACATAGCTATGGATTGTGCTTTCTGCAAATGAATGCAGTTAGCACTGGTTGGTCGGTAATAAGCAAGTGCAAGCAAAAGCAAACAGACATTTGCTTCGATCTACGTAGCAGGACTACTCATTAGGCTATAATTACTACACAATAACTACTTCCCTGTTTGCTATGTTTGAACGACAAACTGCCAAAACAACTTCGTCAAGCAGCCGTCATGACATACGTACTCAAGTGGCGTTATTGGGCAAATTTCTCTGGATTCTAAGCTAAATTATTACTTAGACCTGTCTAATTCTATGCCCAGGGTCCTGTTTTACCAAGTTACAAACGGTTACAAATGGTCTCAAACACAAACACACAAAAGTTACAGACATGCACGGGCCGCATTCTCCAGGACTTCGGCCCAGGCTCGGTCAATCCGGTCCATGCAGGTCTCTATAAACTTGTGTGTATTTGCATTTCAGATATTTTATAACCGTTTATAAATTGGTGAAGAAACAGAATGCGTTTTTGAAGGCCATTTTTTGAAAATTTCTTACCTTGGTTGGGCGAGGCCCAATCAGGCAGGCCTCTTCAAGCTACTAAAAATGTTAAGAGTCAGTCTCTGAACCGATCGAGTCTCATTCTTCAGACCCAAAATTGAAACTTTGGCGCAGGAAGTTTGAAAGTTGGTGCACTGATACCCCTTGATGAGTTGTTAAACCACTGCAAAGGAATACCGAATTCGACGCTCTACGCTCGAGATATAATACCGCGAAAATCGGCTCTCTTAACTATGGGACCAAAATTTCAAACTCGCATTTCAAACTTACTAGTTTGAGTTTGAAGTTGAAAATTGTGGATTTTACATAACTTTTTAAGTACTTTAAGATTACGTTGTCCAATTTCACTTTTGAGGAAAAAAATTTTTTCGGCCTCCTTTGGCGCCCCATAGCTCGTCTGAAACCCCCCTAGTCATATCTTTTTATTTCAGATTATTGTAGCGCTATCAATTAGCTACCTTTCGGTATAAAGTACGTCGAGCCAGCTGCCCGCGTTTTTGAGAAATATGCTTCAAAGTTAAAAAACCCCAGACTTTTGCATGGCTCCATAACAAGTGTAGGAACACAAAATTAGCATAAAACTTCGCTTATCAGTAGGCCGGCCTACACGTAACTGGCACCATCTTTGCGCGCAACTGAGGTCAGTTTGCGCTTTATATTTTCGTTGCCACCCGCCGTTAGTATGGCGCTGAACTGGGTCGATGGTGTGACCGCATTCAAGACGTCTAAAGGTAAAGACGCAGTTGCATTTGCGGGACATGTGTATCGCGAACACCAGAAAGCTAAGAATGGAGCAGTCAAGCGGCAATCTGCAACAAGACTATAAAAGGTGCAATGGCCGATTGTGGACAAACATCGAAATGACTGCGGCAGTCGAAAGAGGCGGTCACCTCCTCTTTCATGAATTCCGGATCTAAATGGTGCTCGAGTGCGTGTGGTTGAGAGTCAGATGAAGGAAGCCGCAGCCACTGCCATTCAGTCTATGCCTCAGCTGCACCGACAATACCGTAAGTTCCTCTTTCTCGAAGCGTTGCTATCAATAATATACTGTATCTATCTAATCGTTGCTATCAATAATTTAATTTATTTTGCTGCAGAGGCTCAATTGGAAGGAGAAGCTGCTGCCCGGTTCCGTCCGTTCATATCGTATGATTCGGCCCTCTACAGACGTCACAACAAGGAAGTATGAAGCCAATCCAAAGCGTCTTGAGCACATCAATATTCCCGCCGAGTATCGAATCACAGAGCATGGAAACAACAACTTCGTTCTGCATCAATCGCCACAAAATGATGTGATTGTATTCACTACGGATCAAAACTTGCGACAGTAAGTTACAAACAAAAGCGTACACGTATACGTATAAGCACTATTCTAAACTCAAGCTTTTAGCTTGAGCGCGTTCACCAGTTGGGCCACGGATGGCGTTTTCTCCAGTATTCCCGCCGTATACAGAGCAGAGAATGGTCAGTCAGTTCACGGGTTTCGGGGAAGTAAGCTCCTGCCATTGGTGTACATTGTATGTTCTTACCAGCTCAAAGACACGACAGACGTACACTCGGATCATCCGGCTGCTTAAGGACCGCGCTTTGGAGCTCGGTGTGGAATTGGCTCCAACGGCAATTCATTGCAACTTCGAATCGGGTTTGCTGCCGGCTTTGCGCGCTGAGTTCCCTCTTGCAGCTGTGAGAGGGTGCCATTTCCATTTTTGTCAAGCTACAGTATTTACAGGCGCGTTCAAGCTGCAGGCCTGATGGAATCCTATGCTGATGTAACGTTTCCTTCATTTCTTTTTGACGTTTCTTTTTCATTCTCAGGCCTAACGTGTTTTAGCCTGACAATCAGGAAATCCGGCTCTGTGTCCGAATGCTAATGGCGTCCGCGTTTTTGCCGGTCTATCGTGTTGTTGCATGGTACGAGAAGTTTGTCGACGGCATGCCACTTCACACTCGGCGCACTCTACAGGCGCTTCTGACGTATTTCGAACGGCAGTGGCTAAATGGAACTGAGTTGGCTCTGTGGAATATGTTTCAGGTAAACGTGTACCTGGCAAATGGACGGTTTAGAGCAAACACTTAACGGAACTTCGTTTAGGTTCAACGCAGATCGAATAATAACCTTGAAGGCTGGCACTCAGGGTTCAAGAAACGGTTGAGCGGCCACCCATCTCCAAGTTTCTTCCGTTTTATAGACGCGCTTCGTTCTGAACAGACTGCAACTGAGGCAGTGCTGCAGCAACTTGGCTCAGGTCAACAGGTCATCCGGTTGAACAAGGTCTATGCCGAGATCAACGCAAGAATCGCCAATCTAACGGATGTCTATGTGCAAAAACCGCAACGATTTAAACTTTGACGCTGAGTTTTCTTTCTTGAGGGGCGTTTCGTATAATCTTTCGCAGCCCACCAATTTGTCACTGTAAGTTTAGTACGTACTTGTGCAAATTTGTATTGTCTTCGTTCTGCAGTCCTCAGCATTATTGTTATACTGCTACCTGGAAATGCGTGCTGTTTTGTTATGCTATTACCGGGAAATGCTTGAAAACGCTGTAAAGTTAAAAGCGTTCTGTTGTAAAGAGTATTTCTGAAAAAAAGGAGTATTTCTGTATAAAAGTCGGAAATGGAGAATGTCGGAACTGGGGAGTGTCGGAACTGGGGTGTCGGAACTGGGGATGTCGGAACTGGGAAATGTCGGAACTGGGGTCATGCCGCTTGAGTTGAGCTGAATTAACAAAAAATCGCTTGATAATCGTGTTATTTGTCGTTTTCAGCATCCTCAAACACTTCAATAAACGCAATCCTGGCCCGGCCGTAGTTTAAACCCACCACCGTCTTTATTGATCTCGCAGCAATTCAGGTCCCCCGTCCCAAAATCACGTTCCCGAGAAATTTGTATTTCACGAGTTTGTGCAACGCAACAGTTTTGCGGGCGTCAGCTAGAGAATGGCAATGCAATAATAATAAGTAGTAGGGATGCAAATGGTATCCGGTATTATTTGGTATTATTCGGTATTATTTGGTATTTTTTGAGAAATGGTATTATTTGGTATTTCGTATTTTTGTATACCAAATAATACCGAATAATACCAAATAGTTTAAATAACAGAATAACTTGGACTTTCAGCTAATAATTCAGCCTATTTTGCGATCGTGGTATCTTTACAACATTTGAGTTCGTTTTTCTCTATTTTCTTGCTTAAAACAGTAACAAAACTGTTTATATGGCTGTGATCTCAGCACAAAATTCTTAAAATTGATGTTTGAACTGAATGTTCCACTTTTGTCCAAACTTCTTCTGGGCCGTGTACATCGGACGGAGATGCTTCCTGTATGACTGAAAAGCCCTTATTTAGCTGCCTCAGCTGACAGGCATGTGAACATGAGCTTCAGCACGTCATAGAGCTTGTTAAAATTCCTTTTCCGGTAGTGCAGGGGTTATCTGAACGTAGTAAAGCTTGATTTAGGTCACGAAATCAGAGAGAAAATATTTTGCATTAGTTCAGATTGCTTAGGACTTATTTTGAAACCTATTTGGTAATATTTGGTATTATTTGGTTCAGAAAATACCATTCACTATTTGGTATTTGGTATTTTTCATACCATTTGCATCCCTAATAAGTAGGATAATCAATATTTTCAGCTATTCCATTCCGTAGACTTTTTAGCTGAACATTGAAGGTGAAGGTGGATTTATACTTCTGCCCTGCCACCCGGGTGCGACTGGCGCTTAGGAGCCATCCATAAACTACGACGATCAAAAAATCAAAATTTTGCACCCCTCCCTGCGTTTTTCGTTCGACGTTTTTGGCTGATACCCAAGCCCCCTAGACCAAATTTGGTACTGTGTCCCAGTATTAAAAAATGTACAATAAAATTTTACAAACTGTAGCACTGTAGAAGCTATGAAAAAGAAGCTTTTTAACCGTCAACTACCATTTTGGCAGTAGTAAAATGGAAACTTGAACCTAGCTGAGTTTTCCTTGTAATATAATGCAGCGGACACAATATTCTTACGCCCTAAAAATGTTGACGTTTTTGATACCAAAGCCCACCCACCCCCTGCGACGTGTTCCGACGTTTAACCAACCACCTCCACCACCTCTCTGAGCGTTGAATGAAGTTTATGGACGGCCCCGCACTGAATCGCTGTAAACCACTCAATTTAGATTTCGGCAGAACGGGTTGGTATTAAGTGGGCGGCACTTTCCCATTCCACCAAAGCCTAAATTTATTGGTTGGCAGCAGTATAAACCTGTCTTATAAAGTAGAGAAATAAAAGGGAAGGAAATGAATAAGAAGCAAAAATGAAATAAAAAAAATAATAAAAGCTACCCTGAATTAGGTTTCGACCACAAACCTTTACCTAATTCAATACTTTATCAGTTAGGTCTCATACAAGTAAGAAGGCACAACCAGTATTGAGAGTCCGTGGAGAATAAATTATGAAGCAACAATGCAACAACTTCTTTCGTCACCTTGCTCGTGTGAAATCGTGCATGTATTTATTTGGTGAACTTAGTTCTGTATGAACAAAAGTGTTTATTTGTTTCGATAATACAAAAAATGCGTACAAGTCTAAATTATTCGGCGCCCAGCGACAATGTCGCGACACGGCGCGTGAAAGCGCCCAATGGATAATTATTATTATATCTAATCTACCTAATACATCGAACCGTTGCGTTGTACAGCGGTATTATGGAGTTGGCTACTATGCACTAACCACTCTATTTCCAGTCAGTTCAGATTATTATTTGTGCCAAGTACCAACTTTTCCTACTTCCGGCTTTCCCTAATCCGACATTCGCATTCCCAGTTCCAACTTTTCCCATTTCCGACATTCCAGTCAATCAAGTGGTCACCTTTCTTTTAATAAAACTTATATGGGTAAAAAAGCGGGAAGATTGGAAGAACGATATTTCTAACTCTTTACCTAAAAATAGCTTCGTTCTTGGGATGCTCAACGGTTTGGTAAGCTTATCATAAGCTCAAGACAGCTCAAAAGGCCGATTGGGGCCTCAATTTATATTAAATTATGTTAAAAATCGGAAAACTTCCAAGAAAAATGACTGCAAATTGACTACAAACTCGCAAATTATGAAAAAGTAGTTTGTAGTCAGCCAAAATAATATGTAGTCTTGATAACGCCATAATCGCCAAAAATATGTAGTTTGTAGTTAGTAGCGTGTAGTGCTACGAATTAGGCCTAACTACCTAACGTACTAACTACTTATCATTGTTAACTGTGTTTCGATTGAGTTTGAAAAACCTTACAAATACGTATGTACGTACGTCGTACAATATACAGCAAGTATTACACATACACACAAGTGTGAACAGACAGTGAATAGTGACTTTATTCTCCTCTCACACAAAAACGTTCTCTTTCTGTAAGCCGAACAAGACCTTTAAACGATCGACCGTAACTCCCCCGCTCCAGGCAGTAAACACTCTACAGGAACCATCAAACAGACTAACATTTTTGCTACTTCCAAACAGTTTTTGCACTGCCAGCGTAGCTAGAAACTTCAAACTCTTTAGTCTGAAATAGCACTGCAACAAAATAATCGAACCGTCAAATCTAATCACTTCCAATGCCGAGTCGTTTGACAAAACTCCTTTAGACTTTGGTTGGTGCGGACTAGCCAGCGTGCCTATTTTAGCCAGATCACAAAAACGATCCTCAATTAAATTCAGCTCGTAAATTCTGCAGTGATGGTCAGAAAGGTAGACAGATCCCTTACAATTATAGACTTCAACAAATTGCGGCAGCGGGTTCAACGGTGCCAGCTGAACCCAGTTTCCAATGGTCTTCAGAGACATTTTGTAAATTTTGTACTCAGGTCCTGAGGCACAAATAAACAGAAAATCGTTCTCTAGCACACAAGCAAAGCTGGCATTAGCTCTATCCAAAGTTCGGGCTAGCAGAGTTAAGGCCGGGGTGGCAGGGTCTAAAGAGAGCAGGTAAAAGCAGGTTCTTGAAAAGAGTCCCTGAGCCGAATGATCGTATCTGGGCAGAGTCAGTACTACCCAACCCAAACAACAGTGGGCTAAGGTCAAACGAAACCCAAACGTCGCCCCTTGCCCCAAGTGTTCCCGCGCAGTCCACTGGTGTGAGTTCAGATCAAAACTGAAAAAGCTGCAACTAAGGCTTCGAGCGATTTGAGTGAGCGAAATGAGCATTCCAATTTTCGTCTGGGAGCAATCGAATGACACTGCGTCTATTAGACACTGCTCAGTAGGGCAAAATTGAGAGACCAAATGCCAAGAATCAGAGATGAATGGATGACCGGCCCATACGGCGATTAGTGGCCGGTAACTGCTGGACGAACATATGTAAATGAGGCGGTCGAGCTTGGACTGACCCAGCAACCAGAATTCATTCCAGTCGTGCGCATTTACAAGTGTACAAGGAAGCGAAATGGCGTGATTGGTCATTCTAAATTGCAGTATTATTCTATAAAATACTAAAATTACATATCTTTCTGGCAACTTTTTGTAGAACCCAATTTCCTGCATGAACAAAGGCCGATGGCACCACTTCAACTGATAAGATAGAAAGAAATGTATGGCAAGAGGTAAGTACCATGGCTATTTCTTTTCCGAAAAAAACTCAAGCCGGTTTTTTTCCCGTTTTTTCCAAAAGTTATTTTCCGAGATGACAGAAACAAATTTTTAACAATCGCTTTTTATTGCAGAATTCAACGAAATAGCGTGAGTTTTATTACGAAATACACTAATTTCATCTTTTAGAGTAGTAATTTGATTTTAAAACAACAAAAATACAAAGCCATAATACAAATCATAAAAGTTGCCTGAAAATGGTACCGGTATTTTTTGCCAAAAAAAAACAGCTAAGTAATGCTAGGAAAACCCTTGTAAGGCTTCTATTAACGTAAATTCAAAGCATTTGCAGCGAATTTAATCAGTTATTATGCCTATTTGCTTTAAAAACTTGCTTGAGTTTTTTCTGCATTTTAGTTTTTTTCCGAGCACCTAGGAAAAAACCGACACAACAGCCCTGGTAGGTACCACAGATGGTACTATCTCCTGATCCTGAGGCCTCGATCAAACTACTACCGATGTCCCTGACTGACCTAATAATAAAGATAGTGCAACTGTGTTTGTATGGAAGAGCACCAATACCAACTGCAGCAGCTTCCAAATGCGGTGACAGTTTATCGCCTTACGTGAACTGAATTATAAAAGTTAACAATACAACAGCTCGAAAAGAACACTAAGAAGAAAGTATATATAGCAAAAATTGTAAGGGAAGCATCCCTCAGATGGGTAGTAAAGCTAAACAGGAGGTGAGATTATATGCAAGATAATGTAAAACACATTGCACATCGATATAGCAAAGCAGCACAACCGTAGTAGACACCAATACGAATCAGGTAAGTGTTTAAACAGTCACACAAATAACTATCTGTACCGTAACTTACCGTATCACCAAACAATACAGTAGAGACCTGCACAGACCGACATTTAGGCGGCCCGGCCCGAACTGGATTTTTAAATTTTAGGGTGCCCAACCCGGGAAAGTTAAAATAGCTGAAATCACTTTCATTGACTGTCAAAACAAAGCATACAAGACGTTCTTGACCACTACATTTGCGTTTTCTGACTAGAATAATATCTATTTTTCGACACTACAAGGCAGTTTCAGAATTTTAGCATTGTCTAAACGCAAACGGTAATTTTTGCGGGGTGTAATGGCCAAAGTTGGACTTCTGCCCAAGTAGATAGGAAAGTTTTCAAAAATTAAGCTTCAAAAACGCATCTAAAAGGTGTTTTGAGCATAAATTTAATCGAAATTTACTGTTCTAATAGTTTGAAACGGCCTGCCCAACCAGGCGCAGGCCGAGAAAATTTTGAAAAATAAACCGTCAAAACGCATTTGATGGGCATTCTGAGGATAAAATTAACTATTTCATCAAATAAATGCATACAAACTGTTCGGTCTTTACTTTTAGTAAAATTGCCAAGCTATGGTATACCGGGCCGGCAATCCAAAATCTCAGACCTGTCCCCGGCCGAGCAATTCAATGATGGATCGCTTAGAAATAAAAACAGAATCAAAAACATACATGGGCCGGAAAAAATAGAGGCGTATGTGGCTTTTCGCCGGGAAGGTGTTGGCTGGTGAGGGCAAACCATAAACCCCCGGCCGGCCCATGTATGATGAGTTAGACCTAAAACAAGCTTCACCCGAACAATTAAAAGTGCACTGGTACAGATCAAGTGAAAATAACGCGGCAATTTGAACAAAAAGTACACATTGCTGAACGTAACCGCCTTAGCACACGAACGGCTGGAAGATTTATGCTTCGTTCATAGCATACATGTACTAGGGCTAGGGGTTTACCACAGATAGAAAAGGCCAATACCCCTCATACTCACACTCCACTCCGATACAGCTTAGGGACCCCACCCATTGCTACCGAGCGCTATTAGTAGCGACTCCGGATTTTTATTAATTAAGATTAGCTACAAAACGCATTTCCAGGCGTTTTGGAGCTTTTTGAAATTTTGGATACCTGTCCCCATCTGACAAGCAAAACCCACTACCCCTGGACCTATTACATGTATGTTTTCTAGCCACATTTGAGGCCATTAGCACAGCTGGAATTGAGCGAAACACTGCCAATAAATTCACTGGCAATCTTATCACAACTCCACGCCTCCAACTCAAACTTTTGGGCCACCGATCGCAACTCGATCTGCTGCAACTTACCACAAAACCTTTGCAGCGCCATCAGACAGATCTCTCGCAGCGTAGGAGCCTGACCAAAAAAGGCCACATGCAAATACAGCGCGCCAGACACTGAGGAGATCAACTCCAAATAGTGATTCCCTATACAACGACCCACTAATTGATCGATCCGTTGGAATGTTCCAGAAGGTGCGAGCGAAAACTGGGAGTCTTCTAAAACGACTTTGGCACAATGGTAGGTGGGATCTCCAAAGCCAAGCGGGTTGGTAAGAAAATTCAACTGGTTGTTATGTGTGTAGAGCTGCTTTACTTCGATTGGAAAGCTTTGGCCACTTTTAAAGCTGGACCATTTTGAGCCAGTGAGATCGAAGAGAAACAATTGCGGAGAAGTGGTGAGTTCTGGTATCCAGAAGATCAACTTCCTCCCAATAGCAACTCCATCTGGATAGTGACTTTCAGTTTGCGGCGAACGAGTGAGCAGAGAAAGCTTGCCCTCCGTCGAAATCTGGTAGAACTTGGCTTGCTTTTGACCGAAACTGGCCAAAGAGCTACCGCCATAAGCTACCCAGCCGACTTCAGTGCCTTGTAGGCACTTAAGCGAGTAGTCCGTGTTTATAAGACAGCTTTGCCATTTTAGAGAGTCCAGATTGAGAGTAATAAAGCCAGTAGCTTTGCCTCCAAATGGCCCGTCACCTTCGGTCTCAGTCAGAAATGCAATTTGACTGATATCGCTGTTAAACGCGACCTCCAAAACCAAGTGTTCTTTGGGGAAAACGCTTTTGGAGACCAAATTCCAAGTGTGAGACTCGAGCGCTGATCCCTTCCACACGACCAAGGCGTTACAGCAGGTGCCGAGACGAGACGTGGACACAAATCGTTTGGCAGTTTTTAGAGCACTGGAGGCGGCTGTTTCGGCCGAAATGTAAATCTTGTTTTGGTCCTTTTCTGACACGCCGATTATCTTCAAATTGCGCCAGCAATTACTTTCGAGCAGGTGAGACAGAGCGATCGTATGGGTCATGGCTTTTAGCTAAATTCAGAATTATTTATTATTATTATCATCATTTTTTACAAGAATGATTCTGATTCTGAAGCTGTAATAAATTTATAAATCGATTCGATTCGATCTCCAAGTTTCGACCGGTTAAAAATGAACAACCGGTACACAATGAAAGATCAAAAGCCAAGTTTTAAAAAGCAGCATGTTTATTTACATTCACCTTAATCTACCTAATAGGTACAAGCTCTTCGTTCATAGGTACAGTAGCTATTTTTTTGAAAAAATTCACAGTGAAGAAGCGAAGCAGGCCTAAAAAGCGTCGAAAAAAGGGATCAGGTGTAGCTGGGGGGGAAAAATCAGGAACCGATCCCAAACAAAAATTAATGTGTTTAATGATCATAATTAATTATAAATTAACGATTTCTATCGATAAATATCGATTATCGAAAAATTTTTTGGCAAAATTCCAAAATTTCAAAATCGTCCAAAATGGTCAAGTCATATATCATTTGAAAGCCCTTCGCCTGGCGAGTCTAATGATCACTAAATCAGCATAGGAAACGCCCCGGGGGGCCTGTTTTGCCAAATATAAAAGTACCCCTAGAGACGCATCAGTATAGGCACGCTCCAGAGGCCTGTTTTCCAAATATAAAAATACCCCTAGAGGCACGCATCAGTATAGGCACGCTCCGGAGGGCCTGTTTTCCAAATATAAAAATACCCCTACAGGGACGCATTAGTATAGGGGCGCTCCGGAGGGCCTGTTTTAAAAACATAAAAATACCCCTACGGGGCGCATCATTATAGGGCACGCTCCGGAGGGCCTGTTTTAAAAACATAAAAATACCCCTAGGGGGACGCATCAGTATAGGCACGCTCTGGAGGGCCTGTTTTCCAAATATAAATATACCCCTAGAGACGCATCAGTACAGGGCACGCTCCGGAGGGCCTATTTTCCAAATATAAAAATACCCCTAGGGGTGCGCATCAGTATAGGGCACGGTCCGGAGTCGTACAGTCATATGAAAGTTAATTAATTAGTATCTAATCCATTTCTGACCTTCCCTGATTTTTCTCCCCCCAGCTACACCTAACCCGAAAAGGGTTTATTTTTGGCCTGAAAATTACTGTACTTCTTTAACACCTGATCATCATTACTATATCCGGTATCCAGTATTTTTCTTTACAGTTGCATCTCTATTCTAAGCCAGCAGCACACACACGGACACGACAGGCACGGAAAGTTTATAAAATACTGCAATAGTGTTAAAAATAGAAAATACGCTCGGCTATGGTTGAAAATCACAATGTGTATATGGCTGGACAGAATAGATAATGCTGCCCAATGCATTTTGCACAGAAACGCCACCCGTGACTCTTCATCTGACACTAATTGTTTCTTTATCTATTTGTGTACTGTGTACACGTGTATTATTTCGGCGCCCGTCTCAATCTGTTTCGTGCTGCTCTCTGTGTATTCGTGCTAAGACCACGCGCGCGGCGCGGTGGCAGCCATGTTGGATATTTGAATTGGTCGGCCATATTGGCTCGATGATTGTCTAGTGTGTGAGGATAGCTACTGGTCGGGTGCCTCCTGCCGTATTGGTGTCGATAAAAGGTGATGTAATCCCAGTGGCTGTTATGCGTAATTCTGGTGTTCGCCAATCCACCAGCGTTCAGCTAGTGCGTAAGACCGATCCTTTACTATTTTCTCGCTCGCTACACAATCATTTCTTTCACTCATAATTGCCGACGTTCTTCCGGCATTCTCCTTGGTTCGGCCAAGTGTCTTTTATCAGCTGGTAACCTCCCATAGTGGATGCCGCTGAGCTATTCTTTTATCAGTTGGTGACTTCCCACAGTGGACGCCACTGATCCTTTTCTTCTTTTCTTGCCGTGACTTGTAATCCGGCCTGTCTATAATTAATTCGTTATTCTTTCAACTACCGTGCTAACAGCCCGGTACCTCCTACGACTCACTCACCTTCACTGCCTGGTTGTATTAACAGCCCGGCACCATCTACTCATTCCTGCCTGGTTGTGCTATTAACAGCCCGGCCAAATCTACAATTCAAGCCATCGCAACTCCATTGCCACCTCCGTAACGTCGGCGTCCGATTCAGTCCAGCTATAACAATAGAGGCGCAGTGCAATTTACTAAAAAGCAGTCACGGTCTACCGGCAAAAGAAAATAGATTACCTGCCAACGTAGTGCAGTGCTCGATGTCTGTAGTAAAGCACATAGTCCATAAATTCTGTCGAAGCTTCGCAGAAAAGTCAAATCATGGTACGTACGACAAAGCAATTGGAACAAATTTCTCACAAAATTTATCTACAGACAACCGCTGTATTTCTTTTTGGTTTTCTTTTTGGTGGAAGAGATAAAAGAAATTCTGTCGAAAAAGTTGTCCAGACATGTTCAAGGGCCGTGCGAACATTTTTGCGCCAGTCCGACAACACGTTTATTCTCGTCGATCTTTTACACTGTACGTACACATAAACAGTTTTGCATAATAAGTAGAATTAAAGAATAGTATATACACAACCGAACTTATCCTTGACATAGTCCTATCACTAAACCAGCAGATAGTACAAATAACGCATATATCTACATCATATATCTAATAATTGAAATCTACGTATCTCCTCAATTTTTTGGCTTTGCCTACTTCTGGACGGAGGCGTTTGATCGACTGAACGCTTCAATTGTCAGGATACACAGTAGACCTAATTTTGACTAAAAACCGTCCTGGCCAAGTTTTCAAAAAGGCCTTTCTATAAGCTTTAGCAAAGATCACATGAAACAAGACAGCGCCGGTTCCGTTGAGATAGGTTGAAATCGGTCCCAACACTTGATAAATTGTAAATATTAGCCTATCTACAGTAGCTGAAGCGTTAATGGCAAGGATAGTGTAACACTCATAGAACAAGAATATGCTCATAGCACATGCGTTCAACAGAAAAGTGCCCGTCAGCAGTCGTTTTTGAGTTATTTCAAGTCGCAAACGGTCGTCGGACCTTTGAGCTTCTCCCGAATTTTTGGTCAGAAAGTACAAATATGCGATGGCCAGAAGAAATTGAGCTACCAATATAAAACTGTACGAAACCAACTGAAAAATAGCTCTGGAATTACTTGAAATTTTGCTCCAAAGGGGAATTTTCTTTGGATTTATGGAAAGCAGTCCCAAAATTGCATTACTGCGAGTCTCCAGCACAAAACATAGGCCTACAAATGCTGCCGAGACAAAATTTACCAGTATTACCATTTTTATGATACGCCTTTTGTGGTCATACAGTTCGTACATCAACGGATTTTTGACAGCCAAAGTTCGTTCAAAAATAAGAGCAAGTAGAAATAGTTGATTAAGCAGTTGAAAAAAGTGAACAGGCACTAGCTTAATGAGCTCTTTGTCCATTTTAAGACCAAGACAGAAGCGGATTTTATTAAAAACCGCTTCAAGCAATAAATTGGCTTCTAAGCTGAAAACCAGGTTGACACAGAAATCGGATAAAACGTCTGCCACATGCAGATACAACGCAGTGCCTGCATTGACACTGGAAATTGTGAACTTGAGAATGCTGAGATTTATGCTGTTCAGAAGTAAACTAAGGGGTATGGAAATGTAGCGTGCAAACAGTGCGTAATGTGGCACAAATACGTACTGCACAGAACACACCCAGGGGTGCTGTGTGCATGAAGTGGTATCGTAGGAATACCATACAAACTTGGTATCGTATTTAATGTTGTAAAAGCGCTGCCAAAATTTCGCGTTCCACCAGTACAAAAAGCCGACTTGACAAATTTTTCTTCTTGCTATACCGTACTCAAATTTTGATTCGAAGTACTGCCAAGGCAGATCGCCGTCGAACAACATCTGCTGGACGTTGGGCACTTGTGAGGAAATCAGCGAAATTGCCCAGACAAGTCCGCAGTGGTTGACCGCATAGCTGAGGTTAAACTTTTGCTTGAAGCTGCGTACCAGCTTCAAGTGACATTCAAACAGTTCTAGCCTTGTTTTGTTGCATCGGCTCTGCTGGAATTTCAGAGAGAAAAAAAGCAGTTGGAAAGCTAAGGCTAGTAACTTCTCTGATCTCATCTTGACAAGCAGATGGTTGGGTGCAGAGAGAATTATTGAGATAGAGTCTAAGCCATGCAAAATGGCGTGTCCTTTTGTGTATATTGCAGTCTCCCTACCACAGGGAAAACGTCTTTTGAGATACGGTTACTGCGATCTGTTAACGTACAGTTACAGATCGCATAACAAGATCGCATTTAGCGTAGTAACGATGTGATAATGCGGCGCGGCGCCTCTGACTGATAATGCGTTAAATGAGATCTGCTAATGTACATTTACAGATCATCTGCAACAATCGCATTAGCAGATCACGTTAACCGTGCTACAACAGTCAGCACTGCGTTCTGGAATGGCTTTGGTTGATTCGTATTTAACGCATTTAACGTATTAACGATGTGCTAATGAGATCTTTGTAGACAGACCGTCTTACGATAGTTAAATACGATGACAAGCTACCGTTAATGCGGTTACAAGGCACGGTTAATGCGATGACAAGCTACGGTTAATGCGATTACAAGGCACGGTTAATGCGATGACAAGCTACGGTTAATGCGATTACAAGGCACGGTTAATGCGATCTCTAACTGTACATTAGCAGATCGCAGTAACCGTATCTCAAAAGACGTTTTCCCTGTGTAGGGCGCATAATTAAGAGAACTTAACTGTTTTAGTACATAGTAGTTAGAAGAGGCCTTGCTGTGCCGAAAAAAAGATTTATTAGTCCTTACTAACACACATTCAAAAGGTATTCTAAGCATAAAATTTTACAGAACATATCAACATCCATGTAACAGGGGACCCGGGTCTGGTGCACACATATCGACTTAGGCCAGACCCTCCACCGCCAACAGGAGACTATTTTCCGACCCCCTCCGATTTTCTGGCAGGTAATTTCTTTCTTTTCATAATTTTTTAGAATTTCCGACACTAAATTTGTACATACATTTGTGATCTACTATAAAACAGCACTTTTTAACTGTATTTGAGCACAAATTGACGATTTTAGTGGTACCATATACTGTAGGGTACCCCACGTTCGGCCACCCCTACGTTGGTACAGTCATGTCTCGTTAATCCGGACAAGTTGGGGCCGGCAAATTTTGTCCGGATTAGCGAATTTCCGGATTAAGCAATCAAAGCAAAAACACTGTTTTTTTTGGCTCAAAGGCCTGAATGACAGCTTTTTGTGTGTTGCATATCAGATTCTGCAGCTGTACCTCTTAATTAAGAGCCAAAAGCTTATTTCAGCTGATTATTGCTCCTAAAAGGCAGAAATAATCACATTCTGACTCTACGAAAAGCATTATTCAATTTAAAATTCACACCTGAATTGAAAAATTGCGCATGCATTTTGTCCAAATTACGAAATCCGGATTAACGAATCACTTTACCATACAAATTTCGTAAAATTCACACCTGAATTGAAAAATTGCGCATGCATTTTGTCCAAATTACGAAATCCGGATTAACGAATCACTTTACCATACAAATTTCGAAGTTGGGGCCCAAATCTTCTGTGCGGATTAATGAATCCGGATTCGGATTAACGAGTCATATAACATGGGGGAAAATTGGGACTTGGCCTAATCTTGTAAGGAAGGCGAATATCCGGATTAACGAGACATGACTGTACTGGTACCTGTACTGGCACCACAAGCAGATCGAGACTGATCTTCTAGTAGGCAACTGCCAGAAATCGCCAACGCGGGCTACTGAGACTGAGGTTGAGAAAGTTCCAGGAGTCCGTTTTCCGATCGTATTCTTCGATAGTGCGGCTCATAGCAGTCCTGCCCCCATTCATATTGTTTTCGTCCAGAAAGGCTGGAGTGTCATAGAATGAGCTGCTTTGAGTGCCACCCAACGCAAAGAGTCGCTGATTAAAAGCGACCAGAGAAAAGTGTCGTCTATGTTCCCTCATCCTGGCCATCTGATACCATTGATTGGTTTTCGGATTATACAGGTGACACGAGGCTAGTCGATAGACTTGATTTTTAGTGTAAAGGTTACCTCCGCAAAACACAATAGATTCTTGCCAGGCAGTCATTGAGAAAGCGGAACGCAGTCCAGAAAAATTCGGCAGTTGCAGCAGTTTCCAGCTAGGTTTTGGCTTGCTAACCAAGTCGGTGAGATTTAGCGACTCGAAAACCATTCTCAGAGACCGTTGGGTTGCAGCTAATTTGGTCTATGTAGTTTGGAGTAGAGTGCGAAGAATACCTGAGAAACCCAATACCCAAAGCACAGCTGGACAAAAAATTGCATTTCAGTGAAAAGGTACTACATTCAAGTGGTTTACGCAGGTTTCCCTGGGTGGGATTAAAATTTTGAAGAGGCCTGTGGCCTACTGAGATTGAGCTGAGAAAGTTCCAGGCAGAGAAGATTTTGAAAACATAGCCTTTAAACCCATTCTGAGTGTAAAATGAGAGCAGAAATTAACAGTTTTTAGTACAATCATTCGTAGTTCTGTCGTGTTTCTTATTTTCGACGAATTCTTTTGTGGGTGTGGCAGGGCCAGGGCTGTTGGGTCGGTTATTTTCCTCGTTTTTTTTCGTTTTTTTTCGAAAAAAAAACCGGTTTTTTTTCTAGGGGCTCGGAAAAAAACTAAAACGCATAAAAAACTCAAGTAAGTTTTTTAAGGAAATAGGCACAATAACTGGTTAAATTCGCTTCCAATGCTTTGAATTTACGTTAATAGAAGCCTTACAAGCATTTCCATGGCATAACTTAGCTGTTTTTCGCAAAAAATATTGGTACCATTTTCAGACAACTTTTATAATTGTATTTTTGGTGTTTTAAAATCAAATTACTACTCTAAAACATGAAATTAGTGCATTTTGTAATAAGACTCACGCTATTTCGTTGAATTCTGAAAGTGATTGTAATCCGCAAACCCAACTACGTACAGTATATTCGTACTTGTACTGTTGTTTGTGTATACACATACACATTTACCATACACAAAAATACACATTGTTTTTTCAATGTGTATACAATACACATACACATTGAAAATTCAGATACACTTACATACACAAACACTGCTCGAAATGTGTATTTTTGTGTATGTGTATTTGATCAGCAAAAGTGGATAAAATTTCGAACAGAATAATAAAATTTCGATGTTTTTTGCTGTATAATAAACGGTAGATATCCTGATAAAGGCTTCAATTGGCGTCAGTAACTCGATTTCAAAGCTATCCAAGGTTTATAGCAACAGACATTGAGAGATTTGATTTTCTTAGCATTTCTGGCTCAAAATCTACCAAAAAATTTGCATTTTCAGTACAATACACATACACAAATAGACACAAAAATACACATTGTTTTGTTGAATGTGTATTGTATTGTATACACAAATTACCATACACATTTGAAGGTAAATGTGTATACACATACACATACATAAACGGAAAATCCAATACCAAACAACAGTACGTGCTTGGAATGAAAGTAGAAATCGGCCAACTTGGAAGCCTCCGTACTACTCAAATTAACTGCAACTACAAATTGGGAATGAAGTGGTACGTGCTGAACCTGTACAGGACTCCGTCTAGTACTATCGACTGGTAGTCACGGCTTCCTGTAAATACAGTGATTCTGATACCTATTCTACCGGATAGTGCTGGATACAGTACCCGGGTGCACTAATTTGGAACTTAGAATTTTGGCCGACAAAACGAAACACAAGTAGTGTACGCGGGTACACAACAATTTGGAATTTTGCAAAATTAGTGATAAACAGCTGCATTTTACTATTTGTACAAAATATGTGGTTAAATGGCAGTATTGCAACTTTTCGTTAACTGTTGGCTACCATAATCTAGCGAAATTCAGGGGTCATTGCTATAAACCTGTCTCCAAACAGAACACCCGGGCTACACTAATTGGCAGGCACCAAGTGTCGCCGCGTCGGTGGCTCAGTGGGTAGCTCGCTGCCTCTGAGTCACGGCGGCCGCTGCATCCCTAGCGGTTGTAGTGGTTCATCCTCTCGGCGTGGCAAGTTTCTTGCTGCAAAGAGTTGGTCGTCGGCACAACGCTCCACCCAGGCCACCGAAAGCTGGTTACAGCGAGTAGGTAAAATGGGAACCAACTGGATCTGCCATTGCACCAAAGCCGCTCCTACAGCATGCCACATTGGAGAAAAGATCAATGACGTCAGGTGCCGTCTGAGAAACCAGCAATAAGGCCAATACCGGTTTGGCCTCACCGCCGGGCGGCCGTTGGGAGCTGTCGGCACCATGACGTCACCACGCCAGGCACTCTCTTAGTACCTGGCACCCAACAGCATGGCTAGAGTGGCTTGGCAGTGAAAGGAGGGCAAACGTCCGAGATGACGAATACGGGGGTTGCGCAATGGACCGCAGAGGTCTGAGCGTAGGGCCGTAAGGCCCCCCCACACATCGGATCGGATCGGCACCAAGTGTCAAATTGTGTACCCACCCGAGTAGGGTACACTATTTAGGGAGAAAGTATTCAGCACTCTCCGGTAGATCTCTTTCTTCTTCTATACAAAAATAAATTGTTAACGGTGCAAACCTATAAACGGAGTATAGGTATTCTTGTAGGTCCATGTGTTGGCCGTCAAATTAAAGATGGCACAGCGTTTGAGTCGTCCTGAGCAGACGAAAAGGTTGTTTCCTTACCGTCTGCACCGCGGCGATGCACTTGCTCTTCAGCTCGTTCATGTCTGATGCACGAACGTGAGTCCACGTCTGCGGATCAAACAAATCTAGTCGCCAGTAATGCGACGGGTAGGTTCTGTTTTTAAATCTACTCCCCACTAACAGCAAGCTGTTGCGTATCACTGACAGAAAGGAGCAGCGACGTGCCACTATGACGTCATCTTTGATAGGAGGCAGCTTTACTACCCATGACTTCAGCTCCATCGGGTCTATTATCTCTGCGAACTTGAAATGGCTGAAATTATGTATGTACAGTAGGTGTTAGGTACTGTAGGTGGTATCGGTTTCGTTTCGCATTAATGACGATTCAGATGATGCCGTGTATAGCACTAATCCAAGTTGAACCGATACCATTCAGTACATGTACAACAGGGCAACAGGGTGCCAAACAATGACATCCCGTCCCCCGACTAAAGAAAACTAAGCATGACCGAAAAAACATGGAAGTGGCTTTATAAGCCGCGTCTTGGCTACAGGTAGTTTACGCTATCACGTGTGTCACGGCGGCCCCGGCATTGGCAACCGTGAGAGCGGTTGTTTGTGGGTTTCGAAACCAGTTGAAGCGACTGGAAGTAGTCGACGTAAAGCCCAACCCAGACCGCGGAAAGCCGCTGATGGCCAGTAGGTAAATGGGAACCGAACCGGCGCCGCCATTGCATCTAATGACAGCAAAGGAGAGGGTTGTTTCTAGGCAGGGATACCCCATTGAAGGGCTCTGAAAAGAGCGAGGGCTGTCCGAAAGGACAGTGGAACTAAAACCAAACAAACAGAAGTTCAACAGAGTGTTGTTGTTTTTTGGAGACCCGAACAGCTTGAAGATTAGCAAAACAGCAAGACAAATGCGCTTTTTCATCTATAAGGTGTTCATAAAACCAATCGATAGAACACTCAGTATTGAGCTTGTGAGTTGTGAGTATAAGCCCACAATAAAATGTTATCCTTATTGTTCTTAACTTTAGTTTTTTCTGTTATGCTTAGTTTGCTCTGGGTGGGGATGGGAATATCATTGATGGCACCCTGCATGTGGAGCTACATGTATCTGTGACTGCAGTAGTACTTTCGTAACATGACTCCTCCTATGAGCAGTATGAGTGTATGATTGGACTTGGGTCTTTTGCGCAGCAACAGCGAATACTGATCGATTGAAGAAGATGCCTTGATAGAGTTTTTATTAAGAAGTTTGCTCAGACACACTGTTGTAATGGCAACCACCACTGCCACAGCCACCGCTATCACAACTATTTTAGCTATGTTTACCATTTGAGTCCAAGATACAGTACAACAACACGAGACTAATGTCAAGCTAATATTAGTTAGGTATTATAAGTTAGGTATTATTGCCCAACACCTAATTGCATGAGAATATATGTAGATTGCTTATCAGTTGAAATTAAAGCCATTCCCAATCCTATTACTGCTATTGGACTAGAGCCTTCTCTACCCACCTAGGCTACACTAACCAAACAGGATCAGCACTGACATTTCAGAAACTGCTTTTATTTTCTCTGCCAGAGTCTCATGGTTTCAGTCAATTGTTTTACAAAGCAAACGGTGTTTGACCGATAGACGCAAAACCGATGACAATCTCAATGCTAGCAAAGTGCCGTCAAGCAGAACATGCAAAGTAGCGTGAGTTGCTCAAATGACTATCTGACAGTCAACTACACAATAAAGGCTTTCAACACGTTCAAACTGCAGCCCATTTTGCTCTATGTAGCATTTTTCTGTGTTATACAAGCCAAAAAGTCGAGAGAAAGATATGACTGTCATTTGAAACTGGTGCGACAGTATAAACAGCATCTGAACTTAACCTTAGCGCTGAATGTCTGCGGAGAAGTGTCAACTATTGCTCACCTAATCATAAACTTACCTAATTTACAGCAGATGTTACACCAGCAGCAACTGCCTTGGCAATATTTTGAATCAAAGTTTCTCCGTGACAGACTTTACAATGATGAGTGCAATACTAGCTTCTGGCAGCTATGGAATATAATCTTCTGGGACCAATTTTACTCAGTCAGGTACAGCACTTGCCACCATATGTCCTCCTCTCAGAGGTTGTGCAAAACGGAGTCAACTTTGTTGTCAACATATTTTTTGTTTGCCCGCTATCCAGCTATCCCACTGAATCTTTTGATTAATTGGCTTAACTTGAGCATCTTGAAACATACAATTTCTGGTGTGGAGGCAGCAACTTGTTTATATGTGCACTTGGCTGAGGTTGTTTCAGACTTTTTGTTGAACACTGCATTCAGTTTAGAACTAAATCAATTTTTTTGAAACAGTTAGAATCAGATTGGTCTGTCGCATGGGTGTGTCAGTTCCGCATCACGTCTGTAGCTATCCAGCCCACCTTTTTCTGTTGCTCAACCAACTGTTGCTGTTCGAGCTAATGTACGATCGGGTGCTGTCAATGGCTAAGCCTATGAACTACATAGCAAGAAACCACAAGAGAAGGGCCTGCAAAATTATATCTGTTTGGGCATTAGGTGCGTTTGTGGCAACTGCAATGTGTCTAATGGTAGATCTGTTTAATGTGAAGCTAGCCAATTGGTTAGGCATTGGAGGTAGTAGACAAGCCCTTCTTGTTAAGTTCTCTCCAATTTTTCAGTTCCACAGCTACACCATTTTGCTTGGCATTCAGTTGTGTTTAGCTATTAGTTACATGTATTTCCTGAAAAAGACAACCCATGCGGTTGGAAACCCAACAGAACAAGAAAGACGGAGGAAGACAGAAAAAACCAAGCGAAATTTGCTTATAGGCACAGTTTTTCTAAACTTCCTCACGCTTACTGTGTTTTTGCTCTATCAACACACTCTCATATATGACATTGGGTATTCGGACCGGACTGTATTAGTGTTTTATGGAATTTACGTAATTATCGGTCCTATAATGAGCTATTTTAATGGCACTGGGGCAGTTATATTTCATGTGACCTTTGCTAAGGCATACAGAAAGGCCTTTCTTAAGACCCTACCAGGACAGATTGCTAAAAAAGTTTGGCTGATCGTTAAGAACGCTTAGGTGGTTATCTGCAATTCTCTTCCGGGCGACCAGGAAAGCTAAAATGTGACTTGGACAGTTGTTTGTCTGATAGTCTCAATTAACGCTTTCAAATTTTGAAAGCGTTAATTGAGACTATCAGTCAAATCCTTTTAAAGGGAAAAGATTATTTAAAAACGATTATGTGATCTGCTTACATACGAATGGATAGTCATGGGGTGAGCCAATCAACTGCATTGCAAGAAAGCCTAATAGAAGGGCTTGCAAAAATGTATCTGTTTGGGAATTGTGCGTTTATAACAATTGCAATGTGTCTAATGGTAGATCTGTTTAATCTGTAAATGTATGTACAGTCGTGCCTCGTTAATATGGCCCTCGTTAATATGGCACCCTCGATTATATGGCCAAATAGCTGTTGTCCCAATTATTTTACACATTATATGTACACGTTAATATGGCCCTTGGTTTCTGGCTATGGCCTAGAGTTTCTGTGTCCCAATGTCTCAGTTTACATGTTTAACTGATTCGTTAATATGGCCCTCGTTAATATGGCCAAAAAAGCTGCCTGACTTTTTAATATGGCCATCAGGCTAAGGGGGCGTGCAAAAATTACGTAATGGTATTTTTGCCCATTTTCGGACCCCCCCTCCCCCCTGATAATCGCCCGTAATAATTTCCTGACCCCCCTCCCCTAATTACGTAATAATTTGGCTACCCCCCGAAATTTCAAGTTTTTGAAGAGTTAGAGCCGAAAATTTTCCGTTCAATTCTATGTAAAATGACGTTCTTATTAAAATAGCATCTGTATACAGTAACAATTGATAGTTTTCTTAGTTTTCTTTATTGATGAGGTACAAACTACGTACATGTACGTATAGTCTTAGTTTGACATAGAAGCCATCATTGGATTGGATGGCGTTTTGTTACTGACGGGGTGACGGATTGTATTGGAAGTGTTTTATACAGGGTTTTAGGGCTGCTTCAATATTGCTTGACTGATAATCGATAGTCATAAACCAGAGTTCGTGCGGGACCCGAAAAGTCAGGGAATTTGGTGTCCAGTCAGGGAAAAAATTGATAGCAGTAGAATCCTCTCTCGCCCAAAGGGCCCTGTCAGAGCTTTTACACACCACCCTTTTGAAAATGGGACTTCTGACTTTCCACAACTACTACAACTTAACAGAATACCGGTTAAATGCGTTTTTCTGAGCAAATTTTTAAAAATTCTGAGCCTTGTTAGAATGTTCTCACTCACTCTGATTGGTCGGGGAAATTTGACTTTGTTCAGCGAATTTTGCTCGGAAAAAGCCGCACGAACTCTGTAAAAGATCGAGTCGATAAGTCTTATGCCCTTATAAACTCTTAATAAGATGTCAAAGGTCACTCTTGCCATTTAGCATTTAAAAAATTGGAAAGCCCTGACGTAAACGGTAGCTACCTTCTCTAATCTAAACGTTCATCTAAGTGAAATCGAGAAAATTTAAGCCCAATGGCTTCAAATCGAGACTACAAGTACATGTACTGTACATCAAAACAATTAAAATTATGGCCACTTTAGTGATTTCTGCACTTTAAAAAATTACGTAATGAAGTCGCCAATCCCCCTCCCCCCACCGTAATGAATAGTAATCTTTTGGCGAACCCCCCCTCCCCCCTCATGCCATTACGTAATTTTTGCACGGCCCCTAATTACAATTTCGATTAAAATTTCGTCGTTTTTGTCTTTGTTTTCTGCTAGCAACGTTACGTTTGCTTTTTCTGTTGGACATTCAAGCTTCATGTTCAGTTTTAATTTGATTTGATTTGCATTTCGTTTTCTCTGATACATATAGTAAATGGTTGTTTCTGTTGTAAGCAAAGAATGAGCCAGCTGAAGGTTATCTGTTGATATATACCGGTAAAATTATTATAGACAGGTACAGAATGATGCTACAACTCAGATTTCACAACTTTTAAAATTTTTTTCAAGTTTTGTTAATATGGCTGATTCGATAATATGGCCAGTTGGGTCGTGTCCCAAAGTGGCCATATTAACGAGGCACGACTGTATATAAAGTTTCTCGGCGATACACACTGAGCCATAATAAATGTGATTGTTCATGTTTTTTTCTTTTTTCGCACAGGTTTTAACCTTATAATTACAATTTGTGTGTACCACGGTCATCTGTGCCTCAAACAGTTGTAAAGGCAGAAAACTGATTCTCGGTCTACATTTTCTGCCGGAATGCAATAACCAGCATGTTACAAAGGGTTAAAACGGATTTGTGTTTGGCCACCATTGTGGCGAAGCATAAATACGCTTTTAGGGCTGCCATAGCCAAAACAGGTATCAGTTTTTACCAGCAGTCTCTCAGAGTTTCTACAAATAGATTAACCGATGATCAACGAATAAACCAAGAACGATCACAGAACTTTGTACTCGAGCACCAGTCACTAGAGGCTGACAAAATTTTAAAAGAGAAGCTACTAAAACACCAGCAATCAACCACAAACCTCTTCTCAACTAGCCCTGTTCCGACTTTTCCAACAGCTCACGGATTTGCGGGTTCTGAAACGAAAGATGAGCGCATAGACAGACATGGGCTAGCATTTCGGGTGAGGAGGTGGCAAATTTTCAAATCCTGAGGCGGTTGCGGTGGCTGATAGGGGTTGAGGGGATGGTAAGCCATGAAGTCCGATTTTTTATTAAAATCAAGGTGCTAGGCTCAGTTTTCACTAAAATAGCTTCTGAGCTCATTTACTCCTAATCTAGGCATACTTTTATCATATAATTTTCTATACAAAATTCTTTCTAAAAATCCTGAGGGGTAGAGGTATGGGGTCAACCCCCTCAGGCCCCCTTTGCCTATGTGTGAGCATAGATAGTACCGTAGTCAAATCGGCGGGCACCAATCTGACAGCGTTGCAGACAAACGGAGAAGCTCGACAACTGAGAAGACAATCGACCAACTGCGGACTGTTGACCTTTACGGCCAGATGTAGAGCTGTGTCGCCGGCCTTCGTACTGGCGTTCACATCCAGACCCAACTGCAACGCTGGCGCAATGATACAGAGCATCACGCCTATTACAGTCAGGCACTTAACACCGTTTACGGTACCGACACCATATGGTATCCCTACCTTCGCATTGGTACCGGTACCGTACCACTCTGTTCAGATTTCGTACCACATACGGTACCGGCACCCATTGCCATGGGTAGGGGTACCATATGGTGTCGGTACCATAAACGGCGTTAAGTGCCTGACTGTACAAAGTAAGCGATTGGAAAAGTCTAACCAACCGACCTGACACAGAAGCCGCACCATCTCAACGTGTCCGCGCGCCGCGGCGGAATGAAGCGGAGATTCTCCTTCTTCATTCTGCACCTGACTATTGGCTCCCAATTCAGTGAGCAGATAGCGCACCACCTAAACTCACCTAATTAATTAGAGTCAGACATGGGAAATTGGGTGAGGGGTTGACACCCTCACGCCACCGCTACCCCCTCAGGAATTTTGAGGAAGAATTTTGTACAGAAAATTACGATAAAAAAGTAAGCCTAGATTAGTTGTGAACGAGCTCAGAAAAGCTCATTTTAACCATATTTTAGCGAAAAAATGTCGGACTCTTTGGCTTACTATCCCCTCACCAACCAATTCAGGATTTGCAAATTTACCACCTCCTCACTCAGCCGAATGCTAGCCCATGTCTGATTAGAGTTAAAAAGTAAAGTGTCTGACCGAGAGATGTCCCTGAGCGGCAGCCAGATGGAGTGCAGTGTCTGCGTTGTGTCTGGTGGGCTGGTCGATATCGGCTCCCAGATCCACCAGAAACTTTATTATCTCCAGATGACCGTGCACTGCTGCCACGTGCAAAGCCGCCAGTCCGGCCGCCCCGCACACATTCACTGCCACCAACTCTTGGCGCACCTACAGTACCTACTGCTATGACAGCATTAATTACATTAACGAGTCTGATCGTAGGCCGTAAGGCAAATCGGACCGTAAAGCAACTGACTTAACTGACCTCTGCCCTCTTGCTGCATTCAGTGCACTGACAGAGCGGATGACAACAGCGTTCCTCATCACCTTCACCTTTCTCGCCGATATAGAACTTGATCTAAACAAATAAACTGACTCTTGTTAAGGCCTATTTATAGCCAGTGGGGGTCTAGGGGCCTCGCGGCCCCGTAGACCCCCTCTGCCAGTCGGGTGGCACTTTCACTTTCTAAATCGCCACCAACCGCTCATTTAGACTTCGGCAGACAGGCAAAGTGCTACTGGGTTGCACTTAGCCCATACATGGGCCGCGGCAGGTACAGGGATTTGCCTCCAAACCACCCCACCTAAAGCCGACATTTGTTCCGTTCCTGGACCCCCCCGCCACCAAAATTGCCGCGACCTCTAAGCTAAACTCCATAGTTCCACCCCATATTTTTGGATACTGACTACCCTCAACAAACAAACAAACAAACAAACAAACAAACAAACAAACAAACAAACAAAAACAACCCCATCCCCGGTTTGACCGTCACATGTTTGACATGTATGAGCATGCAATACACCAAAGTCCAAATTAAGTGATTGGAAGGCAGCATCAATTTATAAATGTCAGTACCACCTGACTGGCAGAAGCAGAAAGACCGACCATAGGCAGGTCGTTGTCTGCGGCAGCGCGCAACATGCGTTCCACTTTGCGCGGCTCTAGCGAGTTGTTGTTGTCCAGTAGCCAGGAACGGCGATTTTTGGGCACGCGCGAAGCCGGCGAGAAGAAGCCCTTAAACAGAGCTGCTTTATCTACTTTTCTGTTGCTTCGTTCGTTCTGCTACTGACCGAATTGTCGTCGGACTCTTGTGACTGGTGCGACTTGACCGAGTGGTAGTCTTCGTCGGAAAGCAACGATGTTGTCTCGGGGTTGCCAGAGAGAAAGTCTAGCTAAATCGGTAAGTGGGTAGATAGACAGAACTCTGATAAGCTAATCAATCAATACGATATTTTGACGGTAATAGGGGTCTTAGGGCTACATTCTCAACCCCAACCCAGCTGACAGTTTAGGGACCTCTTACCCGAGTAGCAGCTAACGAACTAAATCTCTAATTTTTTGGCTTAAAAGGCCTTTGCTAACCGAATTTGGCGCATTCGCATTTAAAGACGAGTATTTTGTTTTTCTGCTGTTTCGAGTGTATGTCCCATAATAAACTTTGCATTTCGAGTGTCTGCCCTCTGCGTCAGCAGCAGTTTTCCTTCCTATCTCAATTCTGTACAAATGCCGTCACAAAAGTGGTTGGCATTTGTGACCAGGCCAACTTAGCAAGCTGAATTTCTGCACGGGTGCACATGCCTCCTAGTACTGTAGAAACTGAAAGGCTGGTCAAATTCTGTCCATTCAGTTAAGTCTCACAAAAATGGGTGGGAAGGTAATAAAATGTCTTTTATGTCAAATTAAACTAAAATACAAAGTTTTTGCGAAATCGGAGACAAAAAGTTGAGATTTGTCCCGAGGTTAAGGAGCAAAAGTCGATTCTTGGAAAACCTGCTCATAAAATCGGCGTTGTTAATGGACAGAAATTATAGTCAGTTGAGCAGGTGCAATTATAATTACTTGCTAGACAGTGAGCTAGAAACCCTAATGAAGATCAGTCACTCACTCAATCCAGTCAAACTGAATGAGTGAACTGTAGATAGCCAATCAAGAGACTGATTCAGCCTTCCTTTCAGTGAGAAAATCCTCTCTAGCAATGATATCTGTAGCTGTTGTGCTGATATATGGTTGCAGTCTGGCACTGCAGATAGCATCAGTGCCGATTCATCTGGCTTTGATATGCGTTCTGATTCGCTACCGCAAGAGTTCAGCCTTTCAATACCCTTTCTTCAATCTGCTTTTGTCTCTCACAGTTGGAGACATGATCTTTTGCACAACTGTACCTCCTCTATCTTTTGTGGCACAGTCGGGACTTTTACCAGAAGCTCTTGGAACTGCAGTGGCGTTCTTGACCTACTTTGAGCTGATTTCCAACTTTATAGGACTCTTCTTTATTGCTCTGAATCGACTGGTTTTCATAGTGTTAAGAGTCCTTGCCAAAAAAAGTCAGGCAGTGGGCGGCCGATGGAATTTTTTGACCCCCCATTTTTATTGGCTCATTTGAATTGCCCTATTACGAAACCCCCACAGCCGCGTCGGTTTCGCTCTGGCCGCACTCAAACCGGAGTAATGGTTTGAAGAAGGGTGCTGCGCCGGATCTCCCAGATTTGGCTCCTCCATGCTCTTTCAACTCCTGTCAAATTGGCAGCTTTCGAGATAGCACCTTGAAATTGGACACACTTATACAGATTTTCCCGCTCTTTCAAACGCAATAGAGCACAACTGAATACGATGAAAACTGCCAGATTTAGACGCGATTTATTAAGGTTTGGGGGACCCGAAATAGACGTGTCTTTCAATTGAAAGAAGTGCCTATGTGGCAACGAGCTCCAGAGCTGATATTTGCAACATAAGTTGACCATGTAAGGATGTATCAAAACCTACAGGCAAACCCACCGATTCGGCTTTGTTTGGGAGCTGTGCAGCTTTGAAGATGACCCTTTTGATCACGATTTTTAGGCATGACAAGCAAATGTAGATCAATTACTCTTTGTCGAAGGCACCTAGAGAGCTGTCACTTGCAGCCCATACTAAAACGAACATGCTCTTTCAGAATATCAGCTTCATTTGCCTGTCCAGTTCTTCATTACCAAGTAATTTTCACATTTTCATGTGTATGCTGAATCTGACCGAATTTCCGGTACCATCTAACTAGGCTGGTCACTACTCCTGTAGTTTCTGGTTAATCAACCTGAAATTTATCCCGATTGTGCAGAATTTCCCGCTCTTTCAATTGATTCACTCGCCGCACCAATCGGATGCTCAGTTCAAATGTTATATCCGATTGTTTACAAATACGTTTTCTGCAGTGCAACCCTGGCGCGCATCATCGATTAACTTTGCTCAAAAGTGCAAGGCTTTGTCTACACTTACAGAAAAGCTCAATAGATCTCGTACACCTATAACGTGCGCAATATGCAACACTAAGCGCTGCATGATTTTGGCCCATATTTTCTGGTGACTTTTTTGCTAGAGCTGGTTACGCCTTGCGCCCTTGATGCTTAAAGTGCACAAGAAGCTGCAGTTAGCTATAAATTGCCATCGATTAAGACATGTGTTACGGCGGTGGTAGAACTGGCACAGTAGTGACTGGAGGTGGTAAGTCAGGCCATTGTCGTTACTCTTAGAGTCAAACCGGGTTTTTCCGTATAAACGCCCCACCAAATAGTGCCCCCCTGGGCGTTTATTTTGAAAGGCTTTCCAAATAAACGCACATGGGCGTTTATTAAGATAAAACATTTTGTCCAGGAAAAGATAAAAAATATGATGAAAAATGGGTTAAAACCTCATAAATTGGGGCTAGAAGCATGAGTTTCAGTATAGAAAGACGATATTATCAGTTGTTCTTGAAGTATCAGTGCAAAAAATCAACTCACAGACAGACCGCGCTCAGCCAGAAAGCAGTTGCCAATTCCGAATACACGCACATGTACAGTACTTTCCAAATAGCCGCCCCTGGGCGTTTATTCAGATTAGAACAGAATATGTGAAAAGTGCCAAAACTAAATATGCGCCCATGGGCGTTTTTACGGAAAAACCCGGTACTCTCATAAAGTGCAGTGCTAAAATCTGCTTTTGTAAGTAGAAGCAAACTTCAGTAAAACTTTGTATGGGCAAAACTGGGCAAGAAAATGGGACAAAGAATTATACAAAAGCCTTTCCTGCTATGATCTTCTTACGCTTCTTTGCATAAAGCGCAATGTACCCAACCTCGTATGGTTGGAGTTTTATGCACATCTCGGTCTTGAAGCTGTGTAAATGAATTGCCATGTTATATTATTTTTCTGCTATTTTTAACTCAGTTATGACTGAGTGTTTGAACGTTCGAAATATACTATGTAACAAAATAATACACTTACAGTGCACTTACTTTTATCAATAAATTCTTGCTAGTATGGAACCGCTAAATGTACTGCAGCATGTAAATTTTATTCAACAAAATCAACTTAAAGGTAAAGCGGTTGTGGTCGTGCTATATAAGCTGGTGTCCTATTGGCGTTTTCTATAAGTATAGACAAAGCCTTGCACTTTTGAGCAAAGTTAATCGATGATGTGTCCCAGGGTTGCACTGCAGAAAACGTATTTGTAAACAATCAGATATAACATTTGAACTGAGCATCCGATTGATGCGGCGAGTGAATCAATTGAAAGAGCGGGAAATTCTGCACAATCGGGATAAATTTCAGGTTGACTAACCAGAAACTACAGGAGTAGTGGTCAGCCTAGTTAGACGGTACCAGAAATTCGGTCAGATTCAGCATACACATGAAAATGTGAAAATTACTTGGGACTGAAGAACTGGACAGGCAAATGAAGCTGATATTCTGAAAGAGCATGTTCGTTTTAGTATGGGCTGCAAGTGACAGCTCTCTAGGTGCCTTCGACAAAGAGTAATTGATCTACATTTGCTTGTCATGCCTAAAAATCGTGATCAAAAGGGTCATCTTCAAAGCTGCACAGCTCCCAAACAAAGCCGAATCGGTGGGTTTGCCTGTAGGTTTTGATACATCCTTACATGGTCAACTTATGTTGAAAATATCAGCTCTGGAGCTCGTTGCCACATAGGCACTTCTTTCAATTGAAAGACACGTCTATTTCGGGTCCCCCGAACCTTAATAAATCGCGTCTAAATCTGGCAGTTTTCATCGTATTCAGTTGTGCTCTATTGCGTTTGAAAGAGCGGTAAACTCTGTATAAGTGTGTCCAATTTCAAGGTGCTATCTCGAAAGCTGCCAATTTGACAGCAGTTGAAAGAGCATGGAGGAGCCAAATCTGGGAGATCCGGCGCAGCACCCTTCTTCAAACCATTACTCCGGTTTGAGTGCGGCCAGAGCGAAACCGACGCGGCTGTGGGGGTTTCATAATAGGGCAATTCAAATGAGCCAATAAAAATGGGGGGTCAAAAAATTCCATCGGCCGCCCCCATAAGGGAGCTTGCCTGACTTTTTTTGGCAAGCACTCTTAATACCATTAACAGCAGAGATAGTAAGCTGGGCTGATCGCAACACACCACACTGCATGCAATTACATATTTCAGTATTGGACACGAAAGGTGACCATTTTCTGCGTGGTCATTCAGTATGGATATGCCACAGCTGTAGCTGCAGCCATCTTGCAACCTGACGGACATGTAAGTAGGTTTTATTTTCCATTTACTCATTTTTTGAGTATTTTGTACATTTTAGCACACCTTTGAAAACGATTTGCGGCCCATTCGGTCCAGATCTTAGTTTAATGCACGGCGCGCCGATGCAATTACTCAGCGGCCGCGAGATCAGGCCCTCGCTGCGAGACAAAGGCGCGCTATTTAAAGCAGAATGGCAGAGAGAGGGCACTGGCATGTCGAATAAATTAAAGCAGACGGCAGAGATAGGGAATTGGAATAAATAATCCATCGCCGCCGGTCAATTGAAACAAACACTGACCTCAGAGATGATTGAGACTAGAGGTCAATAATAGCCTTTGACCGGTTGAATGCGGAAAGTAATCTGGTCTGTTAGTGTGAGGATGGCTGACTTTTGAAGCGGCAAATTATTCGCGTCGGTCTGAGAGAGGAGTTTTAATGCTTGTATGTTCCGCTGGAAACGGAAAGTCCTACAGTTTTTCAAAGAAAGATGTGCTGAAGTCTGGAACTCGCTATGCTTGAAAAAGCTTGCCTGAAAAGCGAAACTGTCAGCAGTTTCTTGAGTACTTCTCATCGTACTGGCTTAGTCGAATTCCTCTAAACCGCTGGAACCAGTACGATAATGACTCTGACAGAACCACAAACGCGGCCGAGGGCTTTCATAACAAGTTGAATGAGTCGATCGGAAGAGAGCACTTGCCACTGCAAGCTCTTATGCCCACCCTTCAGAAGGAGCACCTCCTCGATCTCTGTGAGATCGAGCTCTTTCAAATCAAATCAAAGTTTTATCGCCCGAGTAACACAAAGCCGTCGGAGCGACAAGCCACGAGTCGCCATATTTGACATATTACGTAGCCTAACTAAATAACAAATGCTGCGGCAAATTTTGCGTTTTTACCAAGGCCGTAAATTTGTCCAAAGACTTAGCATTCACAACTTCATTAGGCAGTTGATTCCACTTGCTGCGTGGAGGCAAACCCAAACGAAGAGACCCCAAATACCAACGCCTTGATGAATGGATTCAACACTACAAAAACGAGCTTGAGCTCTAGCTCGCTTCCAACATAGCGCCGTCTACCATCGCCGAAATCGATTCGAATTCGAAGATTTTGAATTACATGGACAAAATGCAACATTTGCTTGCTGAATTGTCGCCTGAGCAGACGGATAAGTAATCTAGCTGTACGTACTCGTACCTGTTTATTGTTTGTTTCAATACCCATACGTACATTGCTGAAAGTTGACACTGGTAGATTTTTATTGTGTACAAAACGAATAGAATTATGATTATCTGAATTTGCAAATATGAAGCCTAATTATAACCGTTCGCGTTGCGCCCGGCTCGCTACAGTGTGCGCCGCATGTGTTGCCTGAGCCCCGACGCTTAGTTTAGTGCGCGCGCGTCAACAACGCACGCGCTCAAGCAATCTGGACCGAATGGGCCGCAGACCTTGAAAACAGCTCGATTGCATTTCCTCTAGTGCTCCATCCCAACAGCAGCGCAATAACCATGCTGATGCTAGGTTATTTCGGTGGTATAACCATCTGTATGTTTGCCACCTTTATCTCCTACCCACTTTGCATAGCCAAGCACATTTTCCAAAAACTCAAACTCACTGCAGTGAGTGCGAATTTCAGTTCGGACGTGAAGATGACTGCTCAAGCGCTTGCACTGTCTGCGTGCATGTGTGGCAGCTTTGCCTCCAGCTTTTCTTACTTCTTTCTCTGCAATCTGGAAGCTTGCAACGCCATTCACATTATTTTGGAGTACGTTTTCACCTACACCAGTTGCATGTCTGGCTCGAGTATTGCTTTGGCGATGAGTAAAGACCTGAGAAAGCACTTGCGCAAAATGCTGAAACTGCACAACACTAATGTGGTTTCTGTCACCATCAATCAAGCGCAAAAAGGGTGACCAGTGTATTACATGCCAAATCTTTGAGACATTTCACATGCTTGAGCAACCGGAAAAATTAAAACAGTTTAATAGTCTTTGTGTTCTGTTTACTTTGTACAGCTGTTCTGTTCCTTTTGTTGCTTTCTACTGTACACTTTTATATCGATTTAGCATTTCCAGTGTGTAAGTATGCGCATCTGAATGCTATTGGGGTGCCATACATTGTCACTCAATCTTTCTAATATAATGTAACTGTAGAAAATAAATAGCACGAAAATGGCGTCCCATATGATATGGAGCAGATGAAAAAATCGTCATTATTGCACACTGAGACACACAGAGAGAGAGAGAGAGGTGTGTATGGTTGGTGCTACACCAGATGCAGAAATCGATGGGAAGCCATCACATCAGTGCAGTTTTTGTTTATTTTTTGTTCTCTTTTCTCTGGATACCTTTCTCTAGAGCCGTCTGGAGACATTCGGCACGATTTTTTGTTCTATATTCTCTTCAGACCACTCGCTATGACAACTGTGTGTGTTGAATAGTGTTGTAGCCCAGCAAACGATGGATTGAGTGCAAGCAGTTTTGAAGTGCGACTCTTGGTTAAGGAATTAAGGTTAGAACTGCCTTTCTTCATCAGTTGGTCACTTTTAATGCGTGATGATACCATAAAATGCAAAATGTTGAAAAACTGTGTACATTTAGATTCTCAAATTAAATCGACGCCAAATAAAGCTAGTTTTCGAAACAGCAAATAAAAATCTGCAGGATTCCACGTTTAGCCCAGGAAGCCCTTAAAAACCCGGAAATTTGCAGCTTGACAAGCAAAATACATAGGTAAATAAAAGTCGAAGAATCAACAAAGTTGCACTTGGTATTTACAGAAATAACGTCTTAAAAGATAAATCGATGTTTTCGAAACCTTTCTCGCTGTTTTAAGCTCGTTTTCAGCTGCTAGACGCTATTGCACCTTTAGTCCTATTTAAATAAAACGTGCTAAGACCGCATTTCCAGACGTTTTGGAGCCTTCTGAAATATTGGACCCCTCTTTGAGCGAAACCCTCCTGGACCAACACCTGGCAGGCAAACCATATCTGCCTTTTTAAGACAAAAACTGTCACCGACCTCGTAAACCAAACTAAGTGTCTTACGGAGTCGTCAGCCACATCGACCAGGGTGAAATCGAGAGTGGAGTCAGACTCAAGCAGCCAGTGTCTGATCACTGCGTTGTTGCACAGATCGGCTGCCCGCTCCCCTCTGCTGTTGCTCACGTGAACACTCACCCCTCCTGCCAGCAGCAGCCGCACCATCTCCACTGCAACCATACAGTCAGGTCAGGTCAGGTCAGGTCAGGTCAGGTCAGGTCAGGTCAGGTCAGGTCAGGTCAGGTCAGGTCAGGTCAGGTCAGGTCAGGTCAGGTCAGGTCAGGTCAGGTCAGGTCAGTCAGTCGATCGGTACCAATTTATGGTAGTAAGTGCATGACAGTACTAAGAGCAGGTAAAATACCGTTCTGATTCCTGACAGCCAAGTGCAGCGGCGTATCACCGGCGCCATTGCGTAGATTCAAGTTAAGTTTGGTGTTCTTAACCGCCGATGCATAGTCGATTAGCGCCTGCAGACACTGAAACACAAACAACTGCAGCAGATTGATGACTGGCTTTTCAGTCTATAAGAACCAGCGAAATGACAGTTTGTGGTAGAGATTGACCCACTAGAAGTGTTACAGTCATGTCTCGTTAATCCGGATATTCGCCTTCCGGACAAGATTAGGCCAGGTCCCAATTTTCCCCCATGTTATATGACTCGATAATCCGGACAGAAGATTTGGGCCCCAACTTCGAAATTTGTATGGAAAGTGATTCGTTAATCCGGATTTGGTTAATTTGGACAAAATCCAGGCGCAATTTTTCAATTCAGGAGTGAATTTTCAATTGGATAATGCTCTTCGTAGAGTCAGAATGTGATTATTTTTGCCTTTTTTAGGAGCTATAATCAGATGAAATAAGTTTTTGGGTTTTAATTAAGAGGTACAACTACAGAATCTGATATGCAACTGACAAAAAGTTGTCATTTAGCCCTTTGACCCGAAAAACAGTGTTTTAGCTTTGATTCGTTAATCCGGAAATTCGCTAATCCGGACAAAAATGGCCGGTCCCAACTTGTCCGGATTAACGAGACATGACTGTACCATTATGCCATTATTTAGCCGACTGTTTCAGACAGAAGACAAAAAAATTTCTTCGTTTTATTCTGCAAAGAAGATCAAGAAAAGAGCGTACCTCAGATTTTCCATGCAACACTGCCAAATGGGCCGGCGACTCGCCGCGTGAATCAACTGCCACCATCGACGCACCAAAGGAGAGAAGCAGTAGCTGGAACAAAGCACAATTAACATGGTACCGACAACATGGTACCAGTACCTACATTGTAGGCTAGTGGCACCATATATGGTACCCCCACGTTCGGGGCCTGTGGTGGTACCATATAAGGTACCGGCATCATATGGTATCCCTACCCATGGCCAGTACCACTACCATAATATGGTACGAAATCTGAACAGAGTGGTACCATGGTACCGGTACCAATGCGAAGGTAGGAGTACCATATGATGCCGATACTTAACAGGCCCCGAACGTGGGGGTACCATATGGTGCCACTAGCCTAGGCTAGGTATCAGATCAGTACCATATATGGTGTCGGTAGCATAAACGCCGTAAAGTGCCTGACTGTAAGATAACGAAAGCAGTGATTTAGACATCGCAAATAAATCAATTACTGCACAGTCGTGTGAGCCGGCAGCACATGCCAGGTGAAGAGCGCTGCGTCCGTGCTGGTCCGTCTGATCTATGTCAGCCGCCACATTCTTGCATAGCGCGTTCACCACCGACGCTCGGTTCAGAAGCACCGCCAAATGGAGAGCTCAAACAACAAAATGTCTACGTATACAGTGCTGGCCATTTTCCGAGTTTTCTGAATGATTTCAAATGGCCGCCATTCTGTCAATTTTCAACCGAATGAAAAGATTTTTTCCACGTTTATTATTATTTGTTAACCCATTGTAACCTACGGCCAAAAAAATGTATCCAAATTTGGATACATTTGGTCATTTTGCGATACTTAAAGTATCGTATCTGCGATACATTTCAGAAGTATCGCCGATACTTTTGAAGATCCGATACTTTTACATAGGGCCAAAACGCGGCCAAAATCAAAGGGTTAAGAGTTTATTTTGGACAAGTCACAGCCTGCTAGTCTTCTGTAGAGTGGGGAGTTATTCCCTTCCGGAATGAACTGACCCGAAATTTTCAGATGTCAATTTTGAACGTAAATATCTCACGAACCCTTCATCGGAACCCAAATTCTGCAGGTTAACCAATCTTTATACGGACTTAAGAACCAGAAGAGGTCAGCTTTCTAGCACACTCGGTTAAAATCTGGCGGATTTTTAGCTTCAGTTAAGGTAAAAAATTAGCATTGTCAAAAATGAGGGTGGTGCCTTCTAAACATAAAGTCCGGTTGTATGGCGTAATTTAGGTGTTCATTGTGTTGCTTAGTTGAGGCCACTGTAATCCACGACCCCACTAGTTCGTATAACCCTGCTTTCTGTGCAAGGGATAACACTCTCATTTTTGAGAATGCTAATTTTTCACCTTGACTGAAACTAAAAATCCGCCAGATTTTAATCGATTTGCTAGAAAACCGAGCTTCTCAGGTTCTGAAGCCTATATAAAGATTGCTTATCATGCAAAATTTGGGAAAGATCCGATGAAGGGTTCGTGAGATATGTACGTTCAAAATTGACGTCTGAAAATTCGGGTCAGTTCAATTCGGAAGGGCATAACTCCAGGCTACAGAAGGTTAACAGGCTAGGACTTGGCCAAAACAAACTCTTAACAAATAATAATAATCGTGCCAAAAAAACTTTTCATTCGGTTGAAAATTGACGGAATGGCGGCCAGTTGAAATTATTGGGAAAACTCGAAAAATGGCCAGGCGGTTTTTTTTTGGTCAACACAAGTCTTGGCCATTGTTTCATTGTGCCAATACCACACATGTACTAGGGGCTTGCCCCAAGTTAGAAAGGCCATGCTCCCTCACCACTCGAGACAGTTTAGTGAAAAGCGCCTGACCTAACAATACAACTACTTAACTGAAAATTGGCTTAAAAAGCTTTTAGCTTGTTTTCAGCTCTAAAACGCTATTTGGCAGCTCAAAATAGCGATTTTTCATCTTTCGTATTGAATGAAACGTGTCAAAACGCATTTCCAAGCGGCTTGAGCTTCTGAAATTCTGAAAAGTAGTAAAAATTTGTTGAAAAAAGGAGGCAGACCTGTTACATGTATGGCAACATCGGTTCTGGTACGAATATGGACGAGGAGGTAGTGTAGCTGTGGTACCTGTGCGACCTGTTGAAGTAAGTGAAGAATTGGGATTGACCACCTGAGGCTCGGAAGCACTGTGAGTTAGAGAGAGCACCTCTTCTAGCGGCTGACATCTGACACACTCGCATAACGGATGACACTTTCCCGAACTGTTACAGCTCAACTGTTGCAGTTCTTCGACTGCGCGCTGCAAAGGAGTAAAATTCAAACCAAACTTACACTAATAAAGGTTTTCAGTTAGTTAGCGCCGCCACCTGAGCCACAGCCCAATTATAAACACAATTACGCAGGTCTGGGTGGGTATATTCCCTGTCTCAAAATAGGTTTGCTTTCAAGATTAGGCTTAGAGTAGGGAAGTAATAGAAAACTAGCCAAAAATGCTTCTTAACTTAACAATCGACTTCAGATTTTTTCGCTCCTGTCTGTCATTCAAGACATAATACAATCAGGCACTTAACGCCGTTTATGGCACCGACACCACCACATGGTACCGGTACCTAGGCTAGCGGCACCATAAGGTACCCCACATTCGGAGCCTGTGGTGGTACCATTATTATTATGTATCACTCTGTTCAGATTTCGTACCATAAATGGTACCGGAAGGAACCCTACGCCATGGGTAGGGGTACCATAACATACCATAGTAACAGGTACCATACATACATGGGCCGAAAAATTCCGGAGGGGGGGTGGGGGGGGGTTGAGACCTCGGGGGGGGGGGGGGGTACCCCCCCCCGCCGAAAAAAGGCCAAAAAACGCCTTTTTTGCCTTAAATAAGCGAAATTTTCTCCCTCCGGGAGGGGGGGTGGAAGGCCGAGGGGGTGGTATGGACGGCCGAGGGGGGGGGGTATGGCCGACCGAGGGGGAGGGGTATACCCCCCCCTTACCCCCCCCCCGGCCCATGTATGGTACCATACGGTGCCACTAGCCTACGTACCGATACCATAAACGGCGTTAAGAGCCAGAGTGTAATAGATATTTTTAGAAGCCGGTTTCGTGGCTTTCTTCTTGTTTCTAGCTGCCGTGCGTAAAATTGCAATCCTTAGAGTAAATATTGAATATAACCTGTCAAAAATGCATTTTTGTTGGTTTCTGAATCGTTAGACTTTCCGACTTGTTACATAATACACTACAACTATAAAAAGACGAATAAATAAAAAAACATGACGTCTGACCGAAAAGCGGAATAGCAAATTAATGAATTGAAGAGAAAGAGAAAAGGGCGCTTAAAAGAAAGATCCGTGGCTACCTGTTGCTGATAAAATTCCAGTAACTCATTTTCGTTTCCCTGCTCAATCAGACCGATCACATAATCTCGCAGACTTGACGTCTCTGCCAGATTCTCGTCTACTGACGACTCCTAAATACCATCGCAACCATCGTACATGTACTAGGAGCCAGGCATGGGCAAAGGGGGTTGACGACCACTCAGGCTCTGACCTATCACCCTCAGGAAAATTTTGGAAGAATTTTGAATGGAAAATTATAACAAAAGTATGCGTAGATTAGGTCTAAATGAGCTTAGAATAGCACATTTTAACTTATTTTAACGAAAAGCAAGCCAAAAACCTTGATTTTAGCAAAAATTAGACAGTTTTGGCTTACAATACCCTCAGCCCCCTCAGGAATTAAAAATTCTAACATCAGACGAAACGCCAGCCCATGCCTGGTAGGGGTTCTCCTCCAGCTACAAAGCTCAACCGTCTCACCCCTCCCCGAAAAAGTTTAGGGGCCCCCAGCCTTTGCTAACCGAATTCGGCGCTTCCACTTTCGATATTAAGAGAAATTGGAGTTTATAAAGCCCTATTGTGTTATTTTTTGCAAGTTTTTAGCTCTAAAACGTAATTGGCAGCTTAAGAGCCGGTTTCTCTAGGAATCGACCTTTGCTCCTTAAGAGTCGGTCCACGAAAAAAATCAAACATTGGTCTGTACAGCTGGTTTTTCAAAATCATGCTACAGATGTGAAACTTTCAGCGATTGAAGACCTTGAAAAGAAATGAAAAAGTTTGCCATCCGATTTTCTCTAGCTGCATTTGAACCCACGTTATGGACCCTCGAAAATCGGGATTTTGGCACTCTCCAGTGGCACCACCCTAACTTTGCATGGCTGCGGTTCACTAGTCTCTGGACCAAATTTTATCAGTTATGGCTCGTTAGAAAGACCATTTCAAGTAGTTTCAAACGCTTCTGTCAAATTTTCAAAAGATTGGTCTGGTCTTGTGCAATTCGCCATAAACTTTAACAGGCCATATCTTAAAATTGAACATAGTATCTCAAAATGTGACTATCATATTCGGAATCTCCGTTCTTTTGTGCGTCTATCGGTACCAACCATATTTATATGGAGTTGCAATCTGACAGTCAAACGATCAGTTGAAAGTAGGGCGGTCGGGCACTAAAAAATCCGGTTTTTTTGCGCTTTTCGGTCACCCACCAAACTTTGAACGGATGCCGTTCACTAGTCTGTTGACCAAATGTTGTCAGTTATGGCTCATTTGAAAACTAATGTGACGTATTGCATGACGGTTTTGTTACTGGTCAAAAATTTTTGAGGCATTATGTGCAATTTGTCATGGACTTCGGTGAGTCGTATCTTAAAAGCGAATTATTTGCTAAAGCAGCTGGAAGCAGATTCGGAGTCTCCGTTCGTTTCTGCGTCTAACGGTAACATTCGTTAAAAATATTTCCGCTGGAATGGCAAATGACAGCTAGACAAACTTTGGGGGCTGACCGAAAAGCTACAAAAACCTGGTTTTTGAAAGTGTTTGACCATCCTACTTTCAACTGATCGTTTGACTATCGAAGTGCAAGTCCATATAAATGTGGTTGATACCGTTAGACATAGAAACGAACGGAGACTCCGAATCTGCTTTCAGCTGCTTTCGAAAATAATTCGCTTTTGAGATACAACTCACCGAAGTCCAGGATAAATTGCACATAATGCCTCAAAAATTTTTGACCAGCAACAAAACCATCATACAATACGTCACATTAGTTTTCGAATGAGCCATAACTGGCAATAATTGGCCAACAGAATAGTGAATGACAGCTAGACAAAGTTTGGTGGGTGACCGAAAAGCGCAAAAAACTCGAATTTTGAAAGTGTCCGACCACCCTACCTTCAACTGATCGTTTGACTGTCAGATTACAATTCTATATAAAAATCGTTGGCACCGTTAGATGCACAAAAGAACGGAGATTCCGAATATGATAGCGACTTTTTAAGATACCATGGTCAAGTTTGAGATATGGCCTGTTAAAGTTTAGGGCCGATTGCACCAGATCAGTCCAATCTTTTGAAAAACTGCTAAAAGCACTTGACACTACTTGAAATGGCCTTTCTAACGAGCCATAACTGATAACATTTGGTCAACAGACTAGTGAACGGCAGCCGTTCAAATTTTGGTGGGTGACCGAAAAGCGCAAAAAAAAACAGATTTTTGAAAGTGTCCGACCACCCTACCTTCAACTGATCATTTGACTGTCAGATTGCAACTCCATATAAATATGGTTGGTACCGATAGACGCACAAAAGAGCGGAGATTCCGAATATGATAGTCACTTTTTGAGATACCATGTTCAATTTTAAGATATGGTCTGTTAAATTTTATGGCGAATTGCACAAGATCAGACCAATCTTTTGAAAATCCGACAGAAGCGTTTGAAACTACTTGAAATGGTCTTTCTAACGAGCCATAACTGATAAAAATTGGGCCACAGACTAGTGAACCGCAGCCGTTCAAAATTAGGGTGGTGCCACTGGAGAGTGCCAAAATCCCGATTTTCGAGGGTCCATAACTTGGGTTCAAACGCAGCTAGAGAAAATCGGATGGCAAACTTTTTCGTTTCTTTGCAAGGTCTTCAATCGCTGAAAGTTTCACATCTGTGCGGTGATTTTGAAAAATGAGCTGTACAGAGGTCTTCGCGTCAATGTTCGATTTTTTCGTGGACCGACTCTTAACCTCCGGACAAATCTCAACTTTTTGTCTCCGATTTGGTTAAAATTTCAAATTTTGGTATAATTTGACCTAAAAAGACATTTTATCACCTTCCCGGCCATTTTTGATAGGGTCACTTTTTCGACCCTCTCACAGATTTTGAGTCATAACTCGGGACCAAATGATCGTAGGAACTTGCGAATTGCATATTTAGAATCAGAAAATTATTCTCTTTCAAATGATACCCTAATAGACTGCATTGGAAAGAAAAAAATTTTTTCGACCCCCTTCAGGGACCGATTTGACCCCCCAACAGTCGTGTCTCCAACTTACTTCACGGAAATGTAGCGCTATGTTTTTGCTTTCGATTAAAGAAAAAAAATCGAGAAAAAAAGGGGGGAGAATTTGAGTTTTTGGGCCTTGAAAGTTGAAAATCAAAAACATTTTCCTTATCATGGATTGCACACTGTAAACAACACAACTTGGTCAGTTTTGAATCGAATTCGGAGATCTTTGGCACACGTATTGTACTGTTCATCTTGCACATAGCGCACAAACCTGGTTCTGGTTGCCGCTGGTTAACACGATTTTAAGCTTATTTTATTTATTATTTTCAATTTCGCAAACAATTTCTTGGTTTCTTTTGATGTTTCCCATGATGGGCGTCCGAATTGTCATTTAGAAAGGAATTAGAGCTGGAAATCGGGCCGGCCCAACCCAAACAATGCCTAAGCGAAGGATAGTTGGAAACTTTTGCATTGAATAAACATTCTGCCTACTTGGTACTTACAATAAGTAAGCATCACTTAGCATTGTGCACTATAGTGATAAAGACTCTGTTACTCTCTTGTTATTTGTTTTCTCCTTAAGCAATGCTATGCAAGATTTGCAAAGGTGTGCACGTGAACAGACTGAAATAAACATTATTGATCCTGGCTGCTGTGGGATGGTGACTGTAAAACTCGTCATCTCGACTCAACTATTGATGTACACTATGTACATACGCAAACTATAATCTTCAAAAAATAAGTGACCTGCCGGTTTTTTGCGAATAACCAGAAGTAGACAAGGTCGAGCTCCGGCCTGGGGTAAATCCTAATCTGTGTGCTACGTTTGCTCTGAACACTAATTTGTGCAATGTCAAAAAATGAGCTTTTTTCCTAATTGCTATGAAAATCAGATGACTGCAGAATTCGATTCTAGAGTCCTTGGCGACTCCAATGATGCTTTCATGATGTGCCTTAGGCCAAACCGATCTGGAGATATGGCCGGTCAAAGTATGCAAAAATTGCGAAAAATGGCCTTTTGTTTTTGAAAACTTCACAAAATAGGGGCGAAACATAGGCAGACCGACACATTTGGCTGAAACTCCATCAAAGGGGTATTCTTGACCGCCGGAATCGATTCTGACACTTCCCGGCCTTGAAAACCTCAGCCTGATACCGTAATTCGGCTGCCAATAAGCGGTGCTTCAAGAGAAACGGATTTGTACTGTAACACAAATTTTCCAAATTTGCATGTTAGAAGTAGCAGTGTTGTAATGGTAGACGTTCGCAAACGCCTAAAATTGATTGCGAATGCTTATAATGGTATTAGACTGCTCAATCTTATATGACCACCTCACCTTGGGAGCCGAATTATGGTATCAGTGTGAGGTTTTCAGGGCCGGGAAGTGTCAGAATCGATTCCGACGGTCAAGAATACCCCTTTGATGGAATTTCAGCCAAATCCGTCGGTCTGCCTATGCTTCGCCCCTACTTTGTGAAGTTTAAAAAACAAAACGCCATTTTTTGCAATTTTTGCATACTTTGACCGGCCATATCTCCAGATCGGTTTGGCCTAGGCACGTCATGAAAGCATCATTGGAGTCGCCAAGGACTCTAGAATCGAATTCTGCAGTCATCTGATTTTCATAGCAATTAGGAAAAAACTCATTTTCTGACATTGCGCAAATTAGGGTTCAGAGCAAATGTAGCACACAGATTTGGATTTACCCCAGGCCGGAGCTCGACCTTGTCTACTTCTGGTTATTCGCAAAAAACCGGCAGGTCACTTATTTTTTGAAGATTATAGTTTGCGTATGTACATACATGTACATCAATAGTTGAGTCGAGATGACGAGTTTTACAGCCGCCATCCCACAGCAGCCAGGATCAATAATGTTTATTTTAGTCCGTTAACGTGCACACCTTTGCAAATCTTGCATAGCATTGCTTAAGGAGAATACAAATAACAAGAGAGTAACAGTCTTTATCACTATAGTGCACAATGCTTAGGGATGCAACCGAATACAAAAATACCGAATACCGAATACCGAAGCGGATTTTCGGAACCGAATAATACCGAATATTGATGATTCGCAGCGCGATTACAAAAATATACTGTCGAACTACTATTTTTTGTTTTCCGCTTAACTTTTTTATGCCAAAAAAGCTGTGGAGTGATGTATTGTTTGAATGCTATAGGTAGATTTAGCCATGCCTATAACTAAAACAAGCCCTATTTGGTCATTCTGCTGACGGTAAAGAACGAGTACAAAATTTGCGAACAAACAATTTCAAGAGGCGCGAGTTAGGCCACAAGTGCCCTGATTAATCATGTGAAGTCACAGCACAAAGACACTTCCGCGTATATAGATATCCTCCTATTAGCCGCCACATGGCGGAGATTTCATAAAAACACTTGCCCCTAAGCCTGAAGCTAAGCCTAAGCCTAAAACCGTAGCTAAAAGTTGGGTTTGACTGCGGGTTGGGCGAAAGGGCCTTCTCAATTACCTATCTGGAATGTGGCCGATAACAGGAAGCTATTTCACAAACGCATACAGAAAGTTGGAGGAAGGGAGCATCCATTCAGTACTACTGTAAGCACCGGAGCTGGCAGCTTAGGCATACAACTTAGATTGGATGAGTCGTTTGAAAAGATACAATGTAGATCGGATTTTATACGTTGTATTTGGTAGATAAAACAAACGCTTAGGTTAAGAAGTGGAAAGCTGATAGCGTAGTCTACTGGGAACTGAAAAGGCCGAAATGTTGTTGTTTATTATTATGTAAGTTAAACCTTGACCTTGAAGTTCGTTGACTTATTGTATGAATAGTCATTGTTTGCCAAAATTTTAGCATAGTAAATGAACAGTTAGATGTAAAAAAAGAGATATCTCGGTGATTTCTGCACAGATTTAAGCAAAACAGTGCAATTTTAACGGTTTTCCAATATTCGGTATTATTCGGTTTGAAAAATACCGAATTCGAATAGTACTAGTAACCGAATTATTCGGTTCATACCGAATAATACCGAACTTCGGTTGCATCCGTAACAATGCTAAGTGAGGCTTACTTATTGTAAGTAACCAAGTAGGCAGAATGTTTATTCAATGCAAAAGTTTCCAACTATCCTTCGCTTAGGCATTGCTTGGGTTGGGCCGGCCCGATTTCCAGCTCTAATTCGTTTCTAAAAGACAATTCGGATGCCCATCATGGGAAACATCAAATGAAACCAGGAAATTGTTTGCGAAACTGAAAATAATAAACAAAATAAGCATAAAACTCGTGTTAACCAGCGGCAACCAGAACCAGGTTTGTGCGCTATGTGCAAGATGAACAGTACAATACGTGTGCCAAAGATCTCCAAATTCGATTCAAAACTGACCAAGTTGTGTTGTTTACAGTGTGCAATCCATGATAAGAAAATGTTTTTGATTTTCAACTTTCAAGGCCCAAAAACTCAAATTCTGCCCCCTTTTTTCTCGATTTTTTTCTTTAATCGAAAGCAAAAACATAGCGCAACATTTCCGTGAAATAAAACAGTTGGAGACACGACTTTTGGGGGGTCAAATCGGTCCCGGAAGGGGGTCGAAAAAAATTTTTCTTTCCAATGCAGTCTATTAGGTCGAAAGCCTTATCATTTGAAAGAGAATAATTTTCTGATTCTAAATATGCAATTCGCAAGTTCCTACGATCATTTGGTCCCGAGTTATGACTCAAAATCTGTGAGAGGGTCGAAAAAGTGACCCTATCAAAAATGGCCGGGAAGGTGATAAAATGTCTTTTTAGGTCAAATTATACCAAAATTTGAAATTTTAGCCAAATCGGAGACAAAAAGTTGAGATTTGTCCGGGAAGGGTCGATACTTAGAAAAACCGGCTCTTAAAATAGCGATTTTTAGCTTCCTTACTGAGAAAAAAGTGCCGAAAACGCCTTTTTGCGCTTCTCGAAATTCCCCCTTCATCGGCCGCTGGGTGAAGAAAGCCCTTCGACCCCTACTGACGGAGACCCACTACCCCAGCCGGCCCAGATCTCTTACACGCATGGCAACTATAAATGTTCCAGGTCCGGGGGGTTGCCCCTACCCATACCTTAGGCACCGAAACCATTATGCTACCTATACCTTATACAGTCAGGCACTTAACGCGTTTATGGTACTGGCACCTTTTGTTACCGGTCGGTACTTAGGATAGTGGCATCATATAATATGGTACCAGTTCATTCAAATTTCGTACCATATGGTACCGGCACCTATTGTCATGGGTAGGGGTAGCGATCGACCGGAATTCCGGTTCCGGTTCCGGTTCCGGCCGGAACTGGCGGTTCCGGTTCCGGTCCGGTTCCGGTGAAAAAGGGTACCGGAACCGGAACTTTTTCATTCACTATTTTCGATGGATATTCAGTTACATCAAGTATTATTGCGTCTGTTTAATAAAGTGCGCAGCTCAGTGGGGGCAGTAGAATTTGCATGAATGGGGAGAAATTATGCAGTTTTCCATGTTATGCATCATTAGAAGTGCCTCTAAAGACAATTTTCGGTGAAATTATGCAGTTACAGGCAGTGTTTAGAGCTGTATTGTCGTTTTCGAACAGGTTTCTCAACTGACTTAAGGTGCAAAAGTGGAAAATTTGTTGTAAGTATCTGTACTAGCATGCTGGACCCATTTAAGACGATTTTCAACAAAAAAAAATTTTTTTTAATTTTTTAAAAAAAAGCAAAAACTTTTGGCCTTCAAAAAATTTTTTTTAACAACTGTGCCTTTTAGGCAGCTAAAAACATCTCCGAAGGTGACAGATCAAAGCTGAAACCTGAAAATGTTGAAAAGCTTCTCTTTCTGAAGTACAATTTGCGTGCTCTTGACTACTGTTATTGAAAAGTCTGTATTCTGTTGTTGATTTGAACTTCTGCTGATGTTTATAACAGGAATTTGTACACGACGTGCCTATAAATACGTTTCTATAAATTTTGGACCAAATATTGAAAAAGTTCCGGTTCCGGTTCCGGCCGGAACTGGGTGGTTCCGGTTCCGGTGAAAATTTTGGTTCCGGTCGATCGCTAGGTAGGGGCAGACATGGGCAACGGGGGGGGGCGGGGGGGGGGTTGACCCCCATCAGGCTCTGATCTACCCCCCATCAGCCGGCCGCTACCCCCCATCAGGAATTTTTGGGAAGAATTTTGTATAGAAAATTATGATAAAAAAATGCCTGGAATAGGCGTAAACGAGCTCAGAATAGCTAATTTTAGCTTATTTTAATGAAAAATATGCCAAAAAACCCTGATTTTCGCCAAAAATCGGACTTTTTGGCTTACCACCCCCTCCGCCCCCCCCCCCCCATCAGGCGCTCCTACCCCCCATCAGCCCCCCATCAGGAATTGAAAATTCTACCCCCCATCAGCCGAAATGCTAGCCCATGTCTGGGTAGGGGTACCATGGTGTCAGTACCATAAACGGCGTTAAGTGCCCAGACCGTAATAAGGCTAAAAATTGCAATCTCTCCTATACAGACACTCAGCTATGAATACAATAAGCTGAAGCAGTAACCACGGTTAGTAATCGTAAATAGGGAACGACCGGAATTCCGATTCCGATTCCGATCGGAACTGGCAGTTCCGATTCCGAACTCAGAGGTCTCGGAATTTTTCGGAACTTTTGCTAAATTGTTAGGAAATCAAACACCATTTCTTGCTTATTATTGCATGTCTTCTTTGCTGTGCAATCGACAATCTGCGTAGTTGCGTATCTGTGCAGAAGTCACTTGAAGCCTGAAAACTAGAGTGCGAACAATACCTGAAAAACCCAATACCCCAATACCCAATTTCAATTGAATCCAAACGTGTTTCTTAGATAAGAACAGAGAAATTGCACTAATAACTGGTGCACTAATTAGAAAAGCGATAAATAAAAAATCTTAGATAAGAACAGAGAAATTGCACTAATTACTGGTGTATAAGACATTCCTAACCTAACGCAAAAAACGGCTTTCTATACCTACAGTACTGTAGGTGTAATCATCCGTCAACCTTTTCGATTTTTTTCAGGTCAGTTTTTCAGTTCAACAGCGATTTTAATAGGTCCTAATTAGTATTGGGGCATAAAAACCCAATACCCAGTACCAATACCTGGAAAACACCCCAATACACTACACCCAATACCCAATACCAGTTCGCACTCTACTGAAAACGTTGAAAAATTGTTGTTTTTAAAGTATAATTTACGCGCTTTGAATTTCGCCTATTGATGGTTGGCGATTTTAATGCATTGTTATCGTTTGACATGGTGATTTGTACTGGATGCTTGCATGGAATTGTAAAGGATGGTTGCGTAAACACTGTTTCTTTGCCAAAAACAGGTTATTCCAAAATTTTAAGCCGATTTTCAAAAAAGTTCCGATTCCGAAAAATTCCGATTCGGAACTGTACTTGAGTTCCGATTCCGATTCCGATCGGACCCAAAAATCCGGTTCCGGTCGTTGCCTAATCGTAAACAACTGAGCATTTCTATCCCTCACACAGCCATTTATAGCTAAAAAGTGTCCAATCGGCTAATAGCCAAACATAACTACAGTACCATTACTGCCAGAGGCGTTGATTAGGGTTTGAAATTTTAGGGTTCCTCCGTTTGCATGCTGTAAAACAAAACTTTTGGCCTTATAAACAGGATTTTTGATTTTGCAATTTTTCGTGCCAAAAAAAGATCTCTGAAACCGACCCACACACACAGAGGCATTAATTATAAAGAAAACAAACGTACCCTGCCGATTGAACCGGAAGAATGAGGCATCTGCCACTTGAATTTAGCATCAGAGATCAACTTAGAAGCGTTGTCCTGCACAAACTCCACAGCCACTTTTACGGAGGCCAAACAATAGCCCAACTCGTCACCGGCCGCCTTGGAAAAGTGCAACTCCTCCATGTAAAATATACTGGCGAACCTAAATCACCGTACACAATAATATTACAGTCAGGCACTTAACGCCGTTTATGCTACTGCCATCATATGGCACCGGTGGTTAGGGTAGTGGCACAATATGGAACCCCCACGTTCGGCCACTGTGATATGGTAACCCTACCTTCGAATTTGTAACTGTACCGGTACCATAATGTATGTCAATATACCCTATAAATGGTACAACCACAGGCCCGGAACGTGGCATTATGGTGCCACAACCCTATGTACCGGTACCATACATGGTGCCAATACAATAAACGGGGTTAATTGCCTGACTGTAATAATAATAATAATAATAATAATTGCCCATTCCAAATCACTCGTTGTATTGATTGGTTTAGAATAACTGTTAAGGCAGATATATTTATGCTACTGCCACCCGGATGGCACTGGCGTTTTCTAAATAGTTGTCAACCGCTCAATTAAGACCTTTGTCGACGGTTAATGCAAATCGGTGGCACTTTTGCCAGTCTGCCAAAGTGTAAGAGAGCACATTTTTGCGATTTTTTGCAATTTAAGACACAAAAATTGACAAAATCGCCTTTAAAAAAACACTTTTTAGCTGTATTTGAGCCGAAATTAGCGATTTTTTTACGATTATCGGAAAAAATTGGGACTTTCGAGCCATTTTTAGTGCACAACTCCCTACCTAGAATTTCGGTTCAGACCCCAGGCCGGCGCCGGACCCCCCATTCCCCTCCCCCTTTCGGCGGTTGATGTGTTACATGTATGGACAAAAAGGTTCGAGTATCGAAATGGAAAGAAGTGATTGATTTGGAAAGGTCGAATTAAAACCAGCGAATTATACCAGTCAGTAATTGCGGACTTTAATACCAAATAGATCAAAGCAGGAACCAGGTCGTCGGAAGAAAAACGACTATCTAAAATCAATGCATCTAATGAAACTGCGATAACTAAAATCAAAATGATAGTCCAACTAATTTATACAACAATAAGTTAGCAGGACGGTATGACACGACATGGATGGATTGTCCGGGCGGGGCTGTAGCCCCTGCGTTAGGCCGCACTGCGGGCCCATCACGCACACCCACATCCTGCCCTTCCTTAACTACTAGCCTAAACACATGCTCGGTGTCAGTCTGGGCGGGTCTCAGTGTAGCTGTCCCCGTTCCCGTATGTCCCAACACATGTCTGGTTGCTATTGTAGCTTTAGGTGCTATGGCAGCTACAGTTGGTTCCCATTTACCTACTCTCTGTCACCAGCGTTCGGTGGCCTGGGTTGGGCTTTATGCCCACCACCAACTCTTTGCGAGACAAGAAACTTGCCCCACCGAGTGGATGAACGCACGAGCACAAGCAACGGCTTTGCGGTCTAAACTACTACACCAAATGTGCCGGCCTAATAGGTCTACAAAAATCACACGACATTATACTACATACAGCATACATGTAACAGGGGGGGTCTGGGGGGGTCCGCCCCCCCCCCCGAAATAGGCCAGCCCCCCCCGGATGGGACCCCCCCCCCCCCGAGACGATTTCACCGCCCCCCCCCCCCCTCCGATTTTTCTGGCAAGTAAATTTTCGAGCAAATTTTTGCAATTTTTTACAATTTCACACACAAAAATTGCCAAAATCGCCTGCAAAACAGTACTTTTTAGCTGTATTTCAGCCCAAATTAGCGATTTTTGGCAATTGTTAGCCAAAAAATTGCGATTTTTTCGATTTTTGAGCGTTTTTTAGGGCCCACCCCCCTCCCCCAAAATTTTGGATCAGACCCCCCCCGGCCGGCGCCAGACCCCCCCCCCAACCCCCCCTCCCCCCATCGGCGGATGACCTGTTACATGTATGACATACAGGGTATCGTTTAGCGGCGCGCGACCATGTGAACGGATTTCACACAAACGTTGTGCAAAATGTAAATCAGATGCGTGTCAGTTTTGGGCTATTCTATGGAAGGGCACTACAAATCGCAATTGTTCGGCTGAAAATCGTCAAAAATCGCTCATTTGGGCCGAAATGCTGCTAGAAAGTTACCGGCGACTTTAGCAATTCTAGTGCCTGAAATTCTAAAAATTCCTAAAAATGTTACTTTCCTGAAACATCCGAGGGGGTCGTCGGAAAAAATCGCCTTGAGTAAAAGACCCGGTACCCCCTTCCCCCTTCCCTGTTACATTATGCCCAGTGCATTCGTTTACATAATAGCTATTACAGTCAGGCACTTAACGCCGTTTATGGTACTGGCTGGCACCACATATGCTACCCAACGTTTGAGAACTGTGGTGGTACGATATGGTACCGGCACCTTATAACGATAACCTTGTAAGTACCATAAACGGCGTTAAGTGCCTGACTGTATTAGGCACTAACCTTTCTGCTCCTTAGTACCAGAGGTCAAAGCAACAATGGTTCGTCTCAAACAAAGCAATTTGGCGTGTGGCGTCAGAGCGTCTTTTAGATTAGACAGTTCCTTCCTGGCAGAGGGAATAGCGCTGCTGAAAAGCAAACACACCCTATCGTCTAGTACGATCGAACAACTCTAATTTTTGGAGACAACTAGGGATGGGACCGGTATACAAATAATACATGTAACAGGTCATCCGCCGAACAGGGTTGGTGGGTCTGGCGCTCCCGGGGGGGGGTCTGACGCCAAATTTTGGGAGGGGATTGGGAAAAAAATCGCTAATTTGGGCTCAAATACAGCTAAAAAGTGCTGTTTTACAGGCGATTTTTGGCAATTTTTGTCTCTGAAATTGCAAAAAAATCGCAAAAATTTGCTCAAAAAATTATTTGCCAGAAAAATCGGAGGGGGGTCGGAAAAATCGTCTCGGGGCAGCAGGTCTAGCCTAAATCGGGTGGGGGACAGACCATCAGCCCCCCTGTTACAAGTATCAAAGTATAGTACGTTCCAATAAGCCAGAAACTCTTGGTTAAGTTGAAATAAACAGAAAACGTGAAGATTGTAGTAAATTATATTAATCGCATAAAATTCGGCACCTAAGAGAAGTTGCCAAAAATTGGTTTTTTGGGATGAAGAACAATAGCAAAAATATGCTGATTTTTCGACAAAAAGCTGTATAATTCGGTGTTTAAAACTATACGGTATTATAATAAAAATACCGTATACCGTATAATACGGTATAGCGAATAACACCGTATACCGGTGCCATCCCTAGAGACGACCGTCCTGGGTCAACCGGTTGAGATTTAAGTAAAGCTTACTTACTAGAGCACCGGGTTGACATCCAGGTCCTGTGGCGTCAGAGCGTCGACTGAATTGCGCACAGCGTTGAACTCGGCGTCCTGCACCGAAAAACAGCCGCGCAACATGGACAACAGCACCGAGCCCAACTGTGTGAAGAAGTAGATCTGGAAGAAACTACTGCTGCTATAATTCTTAGTTACAGCAGAGAGACAGACAGACAGACCTCTGTAGATAACTTGATGCAGTCGATTTCACGGGCCTCCAGACGGCCGGAACGCAGACGTTTCCTTCGCTTCAGGATAAGACGGAAGAGAGTGCCGAATTCGCTGCTTACCTGCTCCTAAATCGGCATTACCCTTAGAACACCTGACTTTATTTAGTCAGGCACTTAACGCCGTTCATGGTACCGGCACCATGGTACCCCTACATTCGGCCACTGTGGTGGTATCATGTATGGTACCGGCAGTCGGCACCCATCGCCATGCGTACCACCACAGGCCACGAATGTGGGGTACCATATGGTGCCACTACCCTAGGTACCGGCGTATAAATGGTCAGCGGCGTTAAGTGCCTGACTGTTATTGTTTTGTTGTTGTAACTTTCTGTCCTTTCGGACTAGGAGCAGCCAACTGCTATAGAGCAGGAAGAGACAGAAGGTCCGGCAGCCCCCTTTACAACAACCCTCCCCTTTGCTGTTGATGTGTGCAAGACAGCTAAGGTTTGGTTGCCATTTATCTACTTGGCATTGCTGACTTTCGACGGCCTGGGTTGGACTTTATGTAGCTTAACAGGTCTCTAAATATTCGGTCGGGCGAAATTGTTACAAAATCGGATCTGGGAAACCATTTGAAAAACTTACTCAATAATCGCAATTTTCTACTTAAAATAGTAAAAAGCGCTAATTAGAACTGAAATGCAGCTAAAAGTGCCGATTTTAGCGTCTTAAATGGGTGGCGGGCGGGCAGGCAGACCCCTGTTAGATGAATGAGTACCGTAATAGTGAGGGCAGAGACGGAGGGCCAATACTCCTTCCTCAGCTTCCTTGAGAAGCTGCAACAAACGGCTTCCAACTTGCTCTCCAGTCTGTAGTCGTTCTCTGCAGAGAACAGAACTCTCCTACTGAACTCGCCACTCTCTGAGTCCAGCTCAGCCGAGCTCTGCTGCACTTTGCGCCAGCCACTGGTGGAGGCCGACTCCTGGTGCCGTTGGAACTTATCCTCTGCAACGCTTTCTTATCCTTGGATTACATGCATCCTTAACCTTAACCTACACAGAGTGACCAAATGACCATTTGCCAGTTGGTGTGCAGCTGCAGAACAATCAGATTCAAAACATGATAGTACGATCATGTTTCATGCATCGAAACGACGGAAATTCAAGAGGAGGAAGACGATTCGCAATTTAGTGTGCAGCCCGTTGCTCAAGGCTTCATGGATGCGTGCGTGGACGTTAAACAGACCCAACTGCTACCTGGCTCACCCAAAATAGTGGTCAGCCTTCTGGAGAGCCCATGACGATGGTCAGTGCTCTGTCCCACCTGTCATCATTCAGTCAGAAGACCCTACTGGTATGACAAGCGCTGGCACAAGTGCCTGAAGCTGCCATTGGCGTGCGGACTTAGAGTTGTTGTTGTTGCTGAATAAACATCGTGTGTGTAATCGTCTGTATATACGTACGTGTATTATTGGTGTTAGCACAGTTTTGTTAGGATCAAAAATTCTACCGCTCGCTGTCTGCCTCTCTCTGCTGTGTGACTGCCGTTATATTTCTGTTGGTGCAGAAGGCAATAAACAACGATTCAATCTGCCCCTTCGTATTGTAGCTCTCTTGCAAAGGCAGCTCCAGTCGGTTCCCATTTACCTACTAGCCAGCGCCAGCTTTCTGTGGCCTGGGTTGGGTTGGGCCTTGTGCCGTAAACCAACTCTTTGCAACAAGAACTTGCCTCATCAAGAGGATGAAGGTGCGTAGAGCCCGTGGCAGGCGCACAGCGGCTTTGCGGCCTAAGCCACTACACCAACTGTGCCGGCCTCCTGTGATCATACGTTTGACACCTTCAAGAGAAGTGGCAAAAACCACACCGAATTCTGAACATGAGAATCGTATTCCTGCATTGAATTTCCGTTGTTTTGGTGTATAAAACATGAATGTATCATTACTAGGGACAGGATCGGCATACGGTATTATACGGTATTTATCTTCGCTATACGGTATATAATATATATCTTTATACCATATAGTTTCAAACATCGAATTATTCAATTTTTGTCGAAAAATCAGCATATACAGAGTGTGCCAAAAAAGCAACCCAGCAGATTTTTCGCTGTAGCAACCGCAAATCTCAACCGATTTGAATGAATCCTTTTATAAATGAAAGATAAATAAATCCTTAAAAGACTACTGAAATTTTCATTAATGTACTCAGCTTAGTTCCTGAGATATTGGCTCTCAAATTCAAAACAGTGATCTTGGCAGTGAACTAGAGGGATTTATTTAATATTCTGCACTTCGTAATAAAACGGATTCCTGCTACTGCTAAGGGCTTTTGGAGGCTTTACAGGTGACACAGGAACTCGGTTTACTTCAACACTAAAGTATCATTAGCCCCAGCAGTAGGAATCTGCTTTATTATCAAATGCAACGGAATCGCTCTTGTTCTTTGCCAAAATCTGTTTCGACTTAGAAGGCAAATATCTCAAGAGCTAAACCGTGAATGTCAATAAAAATTGCACCAATCTTTGAAGAATTTATCAGCCTTTCATTCAAAAAAAGTATTCATTCAAATCGGTTCAGATTTATGGTTGCAAAAGTAAAAAATCTGCTGGGTTGTTCTTCATCACTCTTGTTCATTGCCAAAATCTCTGTTTTGAATTTGAGTACAAATATCTCAGGAACTAAGCAGGCTATCTTAAACGGTACATCAATCTTTCAAGAATTTATTTATCTTTCATTTAAAAAAGATTCATTCAAATCGGTTGAGATTTGCGGTTGTTACAGCAAAAGCTCTGCTGGGTTGTTTTTTAGCACACCCTGTATTTGCTATTTTTCATACCCAAAAACACCAATTTTTGACAACTTCGCCAACTGCTATAGAGCAGGAAGAGCCTGACTGTCCAACCCTCCTCATTGCTGTCGGTGTGTGCAAGACAGCACCGGCGTTGGTTGCCATTTATCTACTTGCCATTATTGACTTTCGATGGCTGGCCTACTGTAGGTTGGGCTTTGTGTCTACAACTTGCCATCGCCTCGACAGGTTTCGAACCCACGAACACATCTCTGGGAGTGCTGTGACTGAAGGCAGCGAGCTAACCACTGAGCCAGATTAGCGACAACTGTATAAGGAGTAATTTGGAGAGGGCAGCAGCAGTACCTCTGAGCAGAGTGAGCGGCTGACTAATGCACAACACATTGTAAGGAACGTCGGTCTCAGTGACGTAGGTTTCATCGAAAAGAATCTTGGCTGACTGGTACAACTGACCCTCCACTCTGCCGCTGAGAGTTAGCGAGTTGCCGGTTCCGACGATCTCCTACAATCACCACTTCAGCCGCAGCCACTGCCACCTTTTACATTTGCTTGCCATCCATTCATGTAACAGGGGGTCCGCCCCCACCCGACTTAGGACAGCATGACTGTCCCCCTCCGGATGGGGCCCCCACCCACCACCGAGACGATTTTTCTAGCAACTAATATTTTGACCAAATTTCTGCGATTTACTGCAATTTCAGACACAAAAAATTGCCAAAATCGCCTATTAAACAGCACTTTTTAGCTGTATTTCAGCCTAAATTAGCGATTTTTGACGATTTTAGTCGAAGAATTGCGATCTTTTCGATTTTGAGCGTTTTTAGTGCCCAAATCCCTTCCCAAAATTTGGGCTCAGACCCTTCGGCATCCTGAGGGAGAAGCCGCTGCCCGATGGGGGTAGGTCAGAGCCTAACGAGTGGGTCAACCCCCTTTCCCCATGTCTGGATGTGCTCATCGGAGTTGCTAGAGATTGTTCAGACACCATCATTTCTTCAACCTTACCCTTCCTTTGATCAATGATCACAACTTTTTAGTCACTTTCGATAACCTACGTACCATGTTCGTTTAGCTGGTGAGTATAAACCAGAGATGTGCATGGGCCGGGCATGCACAAACAAAAATTAAAAAAAAAACAATTGAATGTAAGCAGAAAACAGAAATACACGGCGTATTTTTTTGTTTAAAAATGTCAATTTTCAAAGTGCAGCATAATTTTGTAGTGTTGTAAAAAAATAATTTTTTTTTGAAAGCCAAAAAAAAGCTTTTGAAAGCCAAAAAAAAGCTTTTTTTTATGAAAATTTTTCATTTCGAAATTTTTTTTTTCAAAATTTTTTCCTAACCTCAAATATAGCTTGTAGGAGATGCAAGGATGCATCAGAAGCAACTTTAAATACAAAACCTGATACTTTGGTTCAAACATAGTGTTACAGCCTGAGAGTCGATATTCTACCTGCAGCATTGCTCACAGAGTGGCTGCTGCCCTTCAAAACCTATTTTTAGGCTTAGAATAGGCAAGAAATTGATAGAACTGCACTCCTAATGTATATCTGAGGCTAAATTCAGCGATTTTCCCCCAAAACTTCCATACAGTGAATAAAATAAAAAATTTTCGAAATGGGCCTTCAAAAAAAAGCTTTTTTTAAAAAAAAAAGCCTTTTTTTTAAAAAAAAAAGAGCCTAACAACACTAAATTTTAGCATGTATTTTGAAAATTCAGACCAAAATTTCAAAACTTTAGTCAAACAAGGCAAAAAACCGACTGGGCATGATTTTGACGCGGAGCTGGCTGGGCCCGAAAAAAGGTGCCCGTGCACATCTCTAGTCTACGTAAAGCCATAATAAAATGTTCCACTTATCACCGGTACGTACATTGCTATCAAGCCTACTTTACTCTGAGAAAGGCGTTTTCATTGTTTGGAAACCTGTACAATACTCACCAAGACAGCAAAGTTGTAGGTAGCTCTAAAAAACAAACAACTCTACCTCTCCTTCAATGTTGTAGAAGAGTCCTTCTTTCTCCGGATCTGCGTCCAACATGTGTCGACACAACAGCGACTCCGTCAGTTTGGAAGGCACCGCTGACTTCTTTGGAACCAATATCTGCAACGCGCACTGTTTTCTGCCTATACCCAGCTACCAGGGTGACAGGACGACACAGGAGCTCTAGAAAATGTTGGCATTTAAATTCGGTGCCAAAAATTGTTCTTCCTAGTTATGTAGCTGACTCAGCTAAGCGAGCTACAGAGGCCCATCGATATTTATGAGCAAATGCATCAGTGCCAAAAAATGTAAAGATTTGCTGAAAAAATTACTTGTTAGAATGATCGGTCGGGGCTCAGAAAAATGGTCTTGACGAAGAGAGGGGTCCCAACCACACATACATGTACTGGGGGGTTCCCCCTTGCTGGAAAGGCCAAACCCCTCCTCATCTCCCACCCCGAGAGAGGTTACGGGACCCCTAACACCGACCCAAAAATACAAGTACTAGTAGTGGCTGCAGTACTAACAAACTGGCTCAGAAATCACTAATTTTTAGCCAAAAATTCGCTTGAAACGCCTTTGGAAACCGAATTTGGCGTGTCCACTGCTGATATTAAGAGAGATCGGGGTTTTTGAAGCCTTTTTTGTCATTTTTTGCTTGTTTTTTTAGCTCTAAAACGCTTTTGGCAGCTTAAAATAGCGACTTTTTGCGTCCTTACTGAAAAAACCTGCCAAAAACGCATTACCAGGCGTTTTGGAGCTTTTTGAAGTTTTGGGCGCCCTTCTGGGCAAAACCCCCTCAACCCCCAACCTATCTGAGGAAACCCCTCCCCCTGGTCGGCCCGGAGCTGTTACATGTACGGTCCCGACCGGGGGGGAGACCCTAGACACCCATTTACACGTATGATAGGTCAGCTAGAAAAAGACCTACAGTGAGCCGTTTGCTGCCAGCGGTTTTCCAAAGCGACCTGTTGTTGCGAGAACGCAGTGCAATAAAGAACGGGTTCTCCTCCAAGTTTTCATCATAATTATTTTCCGTCGAAGCCATTCTTTCTCATTTGCAGACGTAACACAGAATCAGAGCAGACCACCTGAGTTGAGTGAGCAATGATAGTGGTAGTGAGTGAGTGAAACACTAAACTAAACTGAACTAATCAGTGTGTGTGTAGGTACAACAAGAGAACAAAAATAGCGATGTAAATGGCATAAAAATACCAAATAGTGAATGGTATTTTCTGAAGCAAATAATTCCAATTAAAACCAAAGAATACGAAATAGTTTTCAAAACTTAATTTTGATCTGTAGAATCGATTTTTGCAGTCTGTTTGCTCAAAACATAATTCTTGAGGTAATTCTGTGTGCTGAATTCATTTCTGTCACCTAGAACACCGTCGGGTTACTACAAACCTACTTTTGGGCACCCCCTATTTGGTATAATATTTTAGCAATCTGTTATTGATGTCTCTACTTATTAAAAAGAACACTGAATAATGCTTTATAAGCCAGTGAATGACTCCGGCCTCATGTCTAACGTTGTTGGTAAGCAAGCTGGCAAAACTGACTTTTAGGGGTCCCTAATGAGGGCGTATATCTCAGGATCTAAGCAGAGCACAGTAATAAAAAATTTCAGCAATCTTTTAAGAATTTATTGATCTTTCATTTAAAAAAGGATTCACTGAAATCGGTTGAGATTTGCAGTTGCTACAGCTGTGGCAAAACTGACTATTAGGGGTCCCTAACAAAAATTTCAATTTTATCTACCGTATTCAGTTGACTCCTAAGCCTAAGCCTCAGCCTCAAGCCTAAGCAAGAAAGTGATTAATTAATACAGGTATAATAGAGGGACCCCTAAAAAAGTCAGTTAAGGCAAATCTCAACGGATTTGAATGAATCCTTTATAAATTAAAAATAAATAAATTCTTGAAAGATTGCTGGAATTTTCATTAATGTGCTCTGCTTAGATCCTGAGATATACGCCCTCATTAGAGACCCCTAAAAGTCAGTTAAGCCAGCAAGCTTACCACGGTACACCCCACTAATCTGCGCAAATTTCGCTATGAACACTAATTTGCGCAACAGCTAAAATCAGCTTCTTTTATAACTGGGCCAATAGGATAACCATAGAAATCGATGCTAGAGCTTGATGGTCAAATAGGTCATTTTTTGACACTTTCAGTCAACTTTGATTGGCCATAAAGCTGGAATCAAGTTTTAAAATCGTCCAAAATGGTAGTGTCATATATCATTTTAAAGACCTTCGCCTGGCGAGTCAAATAATCACTAAATCAACAAATTTCTTATTGGGATCGGTTCCTCCTGATTTCCCCACCAGCTACACCTGATCCGAAAAAGGTCTGTACAAAAAGAAGCAAGAGAGAAGAAACTTTGTGGTTGTTTGTTCCAGCCGTCTCACCGTGAAAGAAACTGGCCTTTTTTCAAAAAAGTTCATTGTGGGCAGCGACATTAAAAAATCGCCTGGTTGGGGAGATCACTCGAATTTCAAATTTTGAACACAGACGACTGAATGTGGTATCAAACGACTGCTGACGATCTCCTGATTATTATTTTACACATCAAAATCTAATTACTGCATGCTATATCAAGTTCTACCCCAGATTATGCGTTTCGGCGTGTGGTCAAATCCGATAAACGGCCACAGTCGGAGTTGCGTCAATTAGTGTGAAATACCGTAATGCACTGTAAAACGTGCGCACCCAAATTGTAAATCTTTAACAAATATGACCACATCCGGTAACAAACAACTACTATTGACTTGTACATTATTGGTACATTATATTACATCCACAACCAATTACTGCATGTTATCTCAGATTACGCGCTCATCATATCACCTTACTTCATCGATTATCGGCCGATTTCCCCCGCAACCCCCACTTACTAAAATAATCGTAGCATTCGAGTCCGCCAACAGATATGTCTCCCCACGGGGATTTGGGTAGGTATGACGATTAGCTATCGATTAAGCATAAACATAACAATATTCGTCCAAGCCCAAGGACGGTGGCCCCTTTTGAACGAAAATCATCACTATGAAAAAAATAGAAAAAAGAAGTTTTCTCAGTCATCTTTTGAAAGATAGCTATCAATTTTACTATGTGAGTAGACCTACCTTAGATGCATATTTCGGCGCATTTACTTTCCGAGATCCTTGAACAACAAATTAAAAAAAAATAAAAAGAGTGAAAACGCGCGATTTCGACATCCCTAACTAAAACAATCGTAGCATTTGAGTCCTCCAACAGATATGTCTCCCCACGGGGATTTGGGTAGATATGACGATTAGCTATCGATTAAGCATAAACATGACAATAGTCGTCCAAGCCCAAGGACGGTGGCCCTCTTTAAACAAAAAAATGACCAAAAATGTACACACTCAAAACACTAATCGGCGCAAGTAGTGATCTCCCTAGCCTGGTTCACTTTTTACGATGTGGCCTGTGTATCTCCAGATCAATATTTACCCAATATTTACCCGGACAGACTAATTTACCAGAAATCGAACAAAATTTACCCGACCCCGTTAGATATATTTACCGGTCGCCAGAGGTCTTAGCAAACAGTAAAAAACGTCGGAACAGCAAAAATTACGGTAATATCGAATCGGCATAAAGCGCAAACTTACGGTGCCAGCGCTAATGCGCGATAAAGTTTACATCAACTTCAACTTTATTCTCTCAACCCACACCAACAGCGTAGTTCAAACGAGGGGTTGGAGACTCGAATAAAGAACAAATGTACAATACAAAACAGTCCAAAAGTACTGCACTGTTACCAACTGAGACTCCTGCAAATGTTGAAAAAACATCAGATTTACAATAGGATTTGAAACCAGCTAAGTTTTTGTGCACAACATCCAGGAATGGTGTTTCATATAGAAATAGCATTGTACGAGTTACATGTGCGTTCAGTACCCAATTTTCATTGGAGGAAGCCCATTCCCACCCGCCGAGCCGACCACCCAACCTAGCTTTTAGCTTTAGGCCTAGGTTTAATCTTAGCTTTTCACGTTGAAAATACCTATTTCGCGGGTGGAGTAGTGTACCGGACCGGGTATCATTTGCATTAAAGCTTGACCGGTAAATAGAGACCGGTAAATAGGGACGTTCTTGACCGGTAAATAAAGAATACAATAACGCCTAGACGGTCTTTCTTGGTAATGCATAGTATCATACATGTAACAGCTCCGGGCCGACCTGGGGGGAGGGGGGTAGGGGGGGGGTTTTCCTCAGGTGGGGGGTCGAGGGGGGGTTTCGCCCAGGTGGGGGGGGGGCCCAAATTTCGAAAAGCTCCAAAACGCCTAGAAATGCGTTTTTAGCACGTTTTTTTCAGTAAGGACGCTAAAAATCGCTATCTTAAGCTGCCAAATAGCGTTTTAAAGCTAAAAACAAGCAAAAAATGACAAAAAAAGCTTCCAAAAACACCGATTTTTCTTAAATATCAGCAGTGGAAACGCCAAATTCGGTTTCCAAAGGCTTTTCAAGTGAATTTTAGGCTAAAAATTAGTGATTTCTGACCCAGTTTGTCAATACTGGAGCCACTACTAGTACTTGTATTTTTTGGTCGGGGGGGAGGGGTCCCTTAACCTGTCTCGGGGGGGGGGGGGGTTTGGGGGGTGAGGGGGGGTTTGGCCTTTCCAGCAGGGGGGTAACCCCCCAAACCCCCCTAGTACATGTATGCATAGTATGTTCTTGAATAAAATGCGGTTTCGCACTAATTAGATCCTAAATAGAGATATGGCACGGTTTCGAAAGCGTTTGAGTTTAGGAGAGGCTTGGTTGTAACTGTCTTCGGCACAGGTAGTGCTAATTGGGTCCTTGTTTAGTAAAATCTGTTTCCCTATAGAGTTGTTGACGGCCCGGCGGATACAAGCAAGCAGCAAGAGTTACCATTGTGAAACCAACAAAGAACGCGTTAGCACATTAAAAGTGGTTGTGCTCTTATAAGTTAATCCGAATCTTCTGTTTTCTACGTCAGGTCATGGGCTTAAAGAAGACTCTGTTTCACTTCACAGCATTGCAGAAGCCAAAACGGTCTGAAATTGCATTTGGACCACTTTGGTACAGACCGCCTAAACAATGGGCCACTTTGATCGGGAGATACCAACGACGCACCACTTTTTTACTACTATAAAATCGGTCCAGCGCATGGCCGCGTGCGCTATTAGGTACAGTGAGCGCCGATTACTTTACGTCAGGCAATTATAATGACCGGCGCGGCGGACGGGGCAGGGATTACTGTAGTAATTGCAGGAATGAATGAAAGAGTAGCAAGAATGTTCCACTCAGTGATGCGCTGCACCAAAATTACCGGAGAGGTCAGGAAATTCGCGACCGTTCCGGTAGTTGCGCATGCGCTTTATTGCAGCGCAACCTGATTTCTGAGCAAGCATGTCAATAAAATTTTAGTGATTTTTTAAAACTGAGATTCATTCCATATTTCGTCGAAGATCTTCAATCATCACAATAACTAAAAGGAGTGTCCAATTGCAAGATATCTGTGAAATGCATCAGGCTTTTTGCATTTGTGAAACTTTCCAGTTTGAACGCAGCACACGAGCTTGGCCATCTACATACACATACAGTATTACAAACCTCATTAAATTCAGGTGTACACGAGTCGGAGTGTCTAATCTTTCGTTTTCTGTGGTCACACAACACTGTCACCAGCCAGACTCGTTGCCCATGCGCTTATATTTCACGCACTGTCAACGAGTATTGCCGTTCTCGGTCTTTTTATAAACAGATTGCATCGCCCCTTACTAGCCACACAGACAAGAAAATCGTTCCCTCCCCGATCCGATCTGATTTGCGGAGGGCCTTACGGCCTACGATCAGACTCATTTCATGACCCCTGTGATTCGTCATCTCGGACGTTGCCCTTCTTTTACTGCCAGCCACTCCTAGCCATGCTGCTGGGTGCCGGTCACCAGGAGGGCGCGGCGCCGGCGTGTTGATGCTGACAGGTAGGGTTCCGACGATATATCGATATCGATATCGAAAAGTCGATATATCGACCCTTTTTCCAATATCGATATCGATATCGATATCGCGATATTTCGCATCGATATTTTCGATATTTTTCGTGTGGGCAAAAACAAAACTGACACCAAGTTTATCTCTCTGGAACTGAAAAAAAAACAGTTTTTCTGGACAACTCAGAGACCGATGGAAGTCAAAACCTAACAGTGGCATGATAGCTCTCAGAAACATCAATTTCTCGGCTTTCTCGGCATTCTCAGCTTTCTGACAGCAACACTTAGTTCTTAAATGCCTGCAGCAGCACTGAAGAGCTGCTCACTCGGCACACTTGTCACGTCTTGGCCATGGGTAGTTATGCAATCCCGTGTGTCATGTCAAGGTGACCCCGGCATCCGTGAGAGCCGTTGCTTGTGGGTTCGAAGCTGGTCGAAGCGACTGGAAGTAGTGGACATAAAGCCCAAACCGGACCGCCAAAAGCCGGTGATGGCCAGTAGGTAAATGGGAACCGGACCGGCACTGCCTAAGCACCTAATGGCAGCAACAAAGGGCAGGGTTGTTTGTAGGCAGGGCTACCCCATTGAATGGCTCTGAAAAGAGTGAGGGGTGTCCTGAGCTGTCCGAAAGGTCAGTGAAACTAAAAAACAAACAATAACATTTAAAACAGGAGCACGAGGGCAGAAGCAGACATGCACATGCCTTACTTTTTCACCTTTCATTCAATTTGGCTATACTAGTTCAGCTTGAGTTTGATGCTTGTGGCTTCTGCCCGCTCCTCATGACTGGCTAGCTTTCTCAAATACTGAGTTTAAGGTGTTGGTCTGGCATCGGCGTGTAGCTTAGTGGTTAGAGCACTGGACCGGCAATCCAAAGGTGCTGGGTTCGATTCCCAGCTACGCCATTGCACATGCCTTACTTTTTCACCTTTCATTCAATTTGGCTATACTAGTTCAGCTTGAGTTTGATGCTTGTGGCTTCTGCCCGCTCCTCATGACTGGCTAGCTTTCTCAAATACTGAGTTTAAGGTGTTTGTCTGGCATCGGCGTGTAGCTTAGTGGTTAGAGCACTGGACCGGCAATCCAAAGGTGCTGGGTTCGATTCCCAGCTACGCCATTGCACATGCCTTACTTTTTCACCTTTCATTCAATTTGGCTATACTAGTTCAGCTTGAGTTTGATGCTTGTGGCTTCTGCCCGCTCCTCATGACTGGCTAGCTTTCTCAAATACTGAGTTTAAGGTGTTGGTCTGGCATCGGCGTGTAGCTTAGTGGTTAGAGCACTGGACCGGCAATCCAAAGGTGCTGGGTTCGATTCCCAGCTACGCCATTGCACATGCCTTACTTTTTCACCTTTCATTCAATTTGGCTATACTAGTTCAGCTTGAGTTTGATGCTTGTGGCTTCTGCCCGCTCCTCATGACTGGCTAGCTTTCTCAAATACTGAGTTTAAGGTGTTGGTCTGGCATCGGCGTGTAGCTTAGTGGTTAGAGCACTGGACCGGCAATCCAAAGGTGCTGGGTTCGATTCCCAGCTACGCCATTGCACATGCCTTACTTTTTCACCTTTCATTCAAAATGGGCTAGCATTTCGGCTGAGGGGGGGGGAAAGGGAAATTTTCAAATCCTGAGGGGGTACCGGCAGATTGATGGGTGGTCGAAAGGATGGTAAGCAAAAAAGTCCGATTTTTTTACTAAGGTCAAGATTTTTTGGCTTATTTGTCACTAAAATAAGTTAAAATACGCTATTCTGTCTGAGCTCGTTATGCCTAATGAGGGTGGAGCATAGGCCTGAGGGGATCAACCTTTTATTGAAGGGCTTCAGAAGGGCCACTACCTTTTCTGTTCTCTGCTTAATTGATATCAGATCGCTGATTGCATCAGTACTTGACTGATAAGCAGCGAGAGCAGTTTGCTCTATCAAATTTTCGGATTTTCTTGCATAACTATAAATATCGATATCGATATCGATATCGATCGATATTGAGTTGAAAATATCGATATCGATATCGATATCGAATATCGACGAATTTTGATATCGTCGGAACACTACTGACAGGTCCCAACGGCCGCCGGTGCCTCATTATGTCAGAGGGCTCCCGGCATAGTTGGTTTCTCAGACATCGTAGATCTTCTCCAACGCGGTATGCTTTGTGGAGCGGCTTAGGCAGATCCAGTCGGTTCCATTTTACCTACTCGCTGTCATCAGCTTTCGGTGGCCTGGGTGGAGATTTCTGTAAACAGCCAAGCACTCGCCATGGCACAGTAAAACTATAGGTCACTGGTCAGGTGGGTTAAGCCAACTCGGTCTGGCTGAGTGTCACTCAGAGCGGTCAGTTTAAACTGCGCGCCTTTTTCCGAGCGCGATTACCTGAGGAGCGCGCGCTAGCGTGCGCCGTGCCACAGCTGGCGGCGCGGTCGACCGTAAAGTCCGGGAAACGGATAAGAAGCGAAAGTTAATGTTGCAAAAAATGTTAAACCGAAAAAATTGCTCCAGAAAGTTGGAAACAAAGGAAATGTGCACGCAGACTGTTTTAACCTCTGCTATAGTACGGTGGCCACAAGAGAGAAACCACCAACATTGTCTTTGCACAGTCACAAAATCCCTCACATTTCAGATCGGAGGAGTATTGGTTTACTTTACATTTTAACTGTTTAGTTCTTTTCTTCTTAAAGTTAAGTATATTCGCCTCCCCAAGTACACCGAATACAGAAAAACCTGTTAGGTCCGCCTGTTAGGGTTGACTGCCTGGCTTGACTGGCGGCCGGTCGACTCTGCTTCGCGCTCTCTGCTGGCCGGTCCCTGTGCTCTGTGCTTTACAGCGCACCTATGTACCTTTCTGTGTTGTCTGTTTGATTCTACAATGTCTATGTTTGGTTTCCCTTACTTAAAATTCAACTCGTGGAAGAGTACGTCATCGACTGCGGGCTGAGTTATAAAATAGCCTCGAGCTAATTCAGTACTCTTTCCCTTGTCATTCAGATATGCACTGTAGAGTTTATTGTGATACTGTTTGTACGTACTGTATGCACGTACATTGTCTGTGAAGTAAACTTCTTCTGTTAAAAAAACGTTTATTTGATTGCATGCATAAGCCGTTTTGTGCCTATGTGTAAAGTCCGGAAACACACAAAGGTAATGGATGGTCTCGTGAAACTCATAGATTGCACAATAGGCAAAAACGCAGGCACCATAGGCAAAGTACAGCTGCGGAGCAAGTGTGGGTGGTAGAAGCTAAGGAGAAAAGGAAGCCCTTAGCTCAATATAGAGGTGGTGCCTAAAGTTATGCCAGAGCACGCGCGCCTTTGTGCTTGGAACGCGCCTCTTATCATGCCCTCCTCGGCCGGTATTTCCCTTAGGGGGGCGTGCAAAATTTACGTATAATGGTATGTTTGCCAATTTTCGGATAATGATAATCTCCCCCTCTGATAATCGCCCGTAATAATTTCCGCACCTTTACGTAATAATTTGACTACCCCCAGAAATTTCAATTTTTTAAGAGTTAGAGCCGAAATTTTTGCGTTCAATTCCATGTAAAATGACTTTTTTATTCAAATAACATCTCTTTATAGTAGCATATTGATAGCTTTCTTAGTTTCCCCTATCGATGAGCTACAACTGTGTACATGTACATATAGTCTTAGTTTTACATTACTGTTTCCCAGCAAGTTAATAACAAATAGCAAGTTAATATATTTTTGAGCGAAATCGGGTAGCAAATAGTAAATTCCTAGCAAGTTAATTTAGGGCAAAGCGCCGCCTAGCAAATAAATGGCCAGTTTATTTCGGATTGAGGGAGCGAGAAATTTGCTAACAATTTGCTAGGAATTTACTAGCCTCAGACATATTCATCCATTATCCCTATCTCTCCCCGCTTGGCCTGGGACCAGATCAGGGTTGTATATTTTTCCGAAAAAAACCTCGGCCTGTTTTTTTCCAGTTTTTTTCCGGTTTTTTTCCGGTTTTTTTCCTAAATCGCGGAAAAAAACTCCAGCCCAAGTTCTGAGTATCCTAGGCTGGTTTTATGATTCCTAACGCTTTCTAGCGCCTTCCTCAGTCTTCTTAGACCAGAAATACACGTGTTACATTGATATAAATCACGAAACAGGCATGAAACAGTGCCTGACAGGTTCCATAAATAACGCTATATGCAAATTTTCTTACAGCAGTTTGCATTTTTGTTTTTTCATGCCAAATTTGGTCTTTTTTGTTGTTTTTCTAACAGTTTTGAGTCAGTATGGCCTATTATACATAGCAAAAGTCCATTTTTTTAACGAAAAATGACGTAAATTAGCTATTTTTAGCTTGAGTTTTTTTCCGCGATTTATGTTTTTTTCCGACCCTTAGGAAAAAAACCGGTTTTTTTCCGGAAAAAAACAGTTTTTTTCCGGTGTTTTTTTCCCACCTCACATCCCTGGACCAGATGTTCTGCCAGGATATATACCCAAGGTTGGTTACACTACACGTATAGCGAACTATGCGTCTGCAATGATTTTGGTTACTTTCCGTTTTTCTATGGTTTATTCGTTTACTACGTATGTGTTGTGGATGATAAACTTCCGTCGTTAAAGTAGGGCTAATAGCCAAGTACGTATGGAGGAAAGTCAGTCTCTAGGCTGACAGTAGATTCGGCAAATAGAAAACTGAAATGAATGTGAATGTGTTCATGTTAGCTATAAACTTAGAGTTTGTGGTGCCTCTCTTCCTACTGTTGCTTGTTCAGCTTCTTGAAACTGAGATACAATGTACATATAGTTTTGATTTTAAACGGTACCGTGGCACCGAAACTTTAATAAAAAAATCCGAATCCAAAATGCCTGAATACCGGTTTGGTGTACCGAAGCCAATTTTGCAAAAGACCCGAACCCAAAATTGGAAAGCTGTGACTTAAACGGTAGCTGCTTCTCTGAAACCTAAACGTTCATCGAAGTGAAATTGAGAAAATGTAAGCCGAATGGCTTCAAACAGAGACTATGTACATGTAGTGTGTGTACGTCAAAACAATTAAAATTATGGCCACTTCAGTGATTTCTGCACTTTAAAAACATTACGTAATCAAGTCGCCAACCCCCCACCGTAATGGTTAGTAATCATTTGGCGAACCATCAATCCCCCTCATGCCATTACGTAATTTTTGCACGCCCCCTAAACCGGCTCCGATCCGGCTGAAGCTGTTGGACAGATTTTCTTCATATTCAACCTAGCCCTGACTACAGTACCTCCAAGTTTTGTAGTTTCCAAACATCACAGTAGCGTACCTAAGCGGGGTTGTGGGTGGTCTGGGTACATATACCCCTACATACATACATACATAGCCGCTTCTTGGCCGTGGGTAGTTTTTTAACCAGTCTTCAAAATTTTCACACCCCCGGGTACTCCTGAGGGGGGCTGAGGCGGTGGTAAGTCCGATTTTTGGCTAAAATAAAGGTTTTTGGGCAAATTTTTCATTAAAATAAGCTATTCTGAGCTCATTTACACCTAATCCAGGCATATTTATATTTTAATTTTCTATACAAAGTTCTTCCGAAAAGTCCTGAGGGGGTAGCGGCCGGCTGAGCGGGGGGTAGGTCAGAGCCTGAGGGGGCAACCACCCTCAGCCCCCCTTGCCCATGTCTGCATCAGCCCCCTTTGCCCATGTCTGTAATGTACCGGCATACATGCAATAGGGGGTCTGGGGAGGTCTGCCCCCCACCCGACTTAGGTCCGACCCCCCAGATGGGGATCCCCAAGACGATTTTTCCGACCCGCTCCGATTTTCTGGCAAGTAATTTTTTTAGCAAATTTTTGCGATTTTTTTGAAATTTCTGACACAAAAATTGCCAAAATAGCCTGTAAAACAACACTTGTTAGCTGTATTTGAGCCGAAATTAGCAATCTTTGACGATTTTTAGCCGAAAAATGCGATTTAGTGCCCAACAACCTCCCAAAATTTGGGCTCAGACCTCCGCCGGCCGGTGCCAGACCCCCGATCGACGGATGATTTGTTACATGTATGGGTGCCGATACCATATACTGCATGGTGCCAGTACCATAAACGGCGTTAAGTGCCAGATTGTTATATGGCACCGGCGTCCACGCCAAGCTATCACAGTATTTAAGAGCCAGTTTAAGTTACTGACGACCCATGGCGGACAACTTTGAGGCGAGGTTCTCCGATTTGGCCCAAATTTTGCATGCACACATATATTGATGTAAGAAACATTACCTGCAATTTTCAGCTTCCGGGAGGCCCCGGTTCCGGAATTAGAAAAATCAGAAAATTTCGGTTTTTCGGCAATAACTCGCTTATTTTTCCGCGTAGCGAGTTGGGAATGGCATTTTTTAAATTCTCGCGTCTCGCCCGATCAGACAAAGTGATTCAAAATTATTTTTTCGAAAAAAATTTTTTTTCTGCTCCACTGGAGGGCTGATTCCAGGAAACCTAGAGTCCTTACAGGTCTAGAGATATCCTTAAAATGTAGCGCTATCTTTTCTCTACAACATATAAAAAAATGAGCAAAATCGCTTTGGACCCCAAATTGAGAAAATTGAGCTTGAAAGTTGAAAATCAAGGTCCCGGAACGAAAAATACGATATGCACTGCATAGTTTGGGCAGCTGTATCTCCGGCACCATTAGACCGATTGAAACCAGGTTTCCGGCAATGCAGCCGCCTTTTTGTGCTCTTTTCAACGGTTCTTATCTATGCTTAATACATAACGTTTTTGGCGGGAAATTTAAATTTTACTATTTTTCTTGATTACAACATTGATTGTGTGTGGTCTCTGAAATTGTATGTGAATGTTTGTTTCTTAAAGACTGCATCTGTGATTGTATCTAACTATATGGTATTAACTGGCACTCTATTTACCACAAAAACATATTCAACAATATACCAGACCAGGTAGGTTACATTCGTATCATCATTGCTGAAAACGCCATTGTGCGGAAGAAATGGCTTTGATTCAGACATTGCTGCTGTGTTGGTATGTTGAGTGTATAAAATCTGCGCACAGGCAGTACACCAACAGAAACGCGTGAAACAACCCTAAATAAGAAATTTGTGTTCTAGGCTTCAAGCACCCATGGGCTAGCATTTCGGCTCATGGTGGGGTGGAATTTTTAATTCCTGACGGGGGCAGGAGCGCCTGAGGGGACGGTAAGCCAAAAAGTCCGATTTTTGCATAACATAAAATGTTTGGTTTTGGCCTGTTTTTCGTTAAAATAGGTTAAAATAAGCTATTCTGAGCTCATTGTGTTCTAGGCTTCAAGCACCCATGGGCTAGCATTTCGGCTCATGGTGGGGTGGAATTTTTAATTCCTGACGGGGGCAGGAGCGCCTGAGGGGACGGTAAGCCAAAAAGTCCGATTTTTGCATAACATAAAATGTTTGGTTTTGGCCTGTTTTTCGTTAAAATAGGTTAAAATAAGCTATTCTGAGCTCATTGTGTTCTAGGCTTCAAGCACCCATGGGCTAGCATTTCGGCTCATGGTGGGGTGGAATTTTTAATTCCTGACGGGGGCAGGAGCGCCTGAGGGGACGGTAAGCCAAAAAGTCCGATTTTTGCATAACATAAAATGTTTGGTTTTGGCCTGTTTTTCGTTAAAATAGGTTAAAATAAGCTATTCTGAGCTCATTTACACCTATTCTAGACATATTTTTTATCATAATTTTCCATACAAAATTCTTGCAAAAAATTCCTGATGGGGGTCAACCCCCATCAGCCGCTCCTTACCCATGTCTGGCTTCAAGTAATGCTGATTGTGTTTTAGTTATGATCAAAACCACTTACCAGGTGTCATACACACTGTGTGGATAACGAACATTCTGACCATCAACAAAGACTTGAACTGAAGTAACTTCACCAACATCTTTTGCCCAAAGTGCATAAGTGATGTTTATGCCTGTGTGGATGGGATTGCTGGGCAGCTGCACAGCATTTGTTCTGCCTGCCACACCTCATAAACTGATGTACAGTTTCGGCCCCACTAGATTAGTTCCACTTTGTGGAATGGCACTTGTAAGAAAGCTGATCAAAAACAGATTTTCTGAAGATTTTGGAAATG